>VZQC01012004.1:934493-1140995 GCA_009823505.1 Rhizomys pruinosus
AAGGGGAGATATGCCTGAACTGAATTGGAAAATGATGTATGAAATGCACAAAGCACCAATAAAAAAAAAAGAAAAAAAAGAATGAAAATAATATAAAGATTAAATTAATTTTCTGGCAAATGAAGGGCAATTTTTTTTTTTTTTTTTTTACAATTTACATGGTACCTAAGAAACAGCTGAAAAGCATAGTGAGAAGGAATGAGGGACCCAAGAAGTTCTGGAAGGAGGAGACTGGTGCTCAAATCAGTGGAAGAAATAAAAGACAAGGTAACATCTGAAGTCACCATTGAAAACTTAATGTCTCTTTCAGAATCTGGACTATCAAGAGGACAAAAAAGGAGGCAAGATTCAAAAACAACCAGCAAGCTTGATTTAATGTCAATCTCAATTTCTGTCTTTGTAACTCACATATAGAAAGTATATATTCTTTTATATTTTTTTTTCAGAAATGGTTTTTCATTTATTTGATGAAAAACAGGGAGAGTAAGCCACTTTCATTCATTTCCTTCAAATCTCTCAAAATTCTTTCCCCACATTTTTCCTCATTCTTGCATTTATACAAAAGCCACGTATTATCTCCCTCCCCCAAACTGGGTGGGTGCATTACAAGAATGAAATTAGATGAAAGACATGAAAACAGTCATTCACTTATACTGGAGAATTCAGGTATTTTATAGGTTACCAGTAGAGTAAAAATGTTTCCACTTGGATCTTTTAAGCTGGAAAACGATCACATTAAAGACCTGAGGTTACAAAGGACCACGGGACGCACAGAATCCCACTCTCCTTCCAGGACTCCAGGAGAAAGGTGAGCATTTGGAGCGTGTTCCTTTGGGAGAGAATGGAGGGCAATAGGGCAAACCCTGGCCCTTCAGAAGGTACTGGGGACTTTCAGAGGCAAATGACTAGGAAGTCAACTCTGACAGGAACAAGCTCATTTCCATTTCCACTCCCAAAGTCCAGAACACACACACAAAAGAAACCTGGTCTCCTTGGCTCCAACATTCCAGTACTCTGATGGTGCCCAGGGCCACCTGTTCAGAGGCAAACCTGAGAGTTTCAAAGGCAAATCTCAACCAGTTTTATTTTCTTTATTTTATTATTTTGCTTTCTGATATTAAGGGGAAAAGTTGTAAGGTGTTTTACAAACACCTGACAAAACCCTCTCATATGTAAAGCTTTAAAAAATATATAGAAAAAGATATCCAAAAGATGTCCTACGTCACATCCAAAATAATGAGATCTCAGAAAGGGAAGGGACAAGATAGGAGAGGCTGTTTGCCCGACTGCCCCAATTCTGAACCTAAAGTACCACTTCTGGCTTCTAGAAATTCCTCCACTCACACAAGCTATTGTAAGAGGTAGTTTAGGGACTTGCACCCCCAGCCATCCCAACTAAGTTCCATGAACTATAATAGTTTAACATTATCAACCCCCTCACACACTTTTTTTAAGGAGAATTTAAAAAGAATACATATAAAGCTGTGATAGACTTGATGGGGAGGGAGTGGAGATGGTGTATGGTTATGGAACATTGCTCTAGATTCCTTGAACCATCTTGGCTAAACTGGAGACTAGAATGCTCCCCAAATTCCAACCTTCCAAGCTTACAATGTCCTCAGGAAATAAAACACCCAGCTCCAATGCAGCAAATCACCTATATAGAAAACCAGAATGGTGGGCTGTGAGAGGTTGTGCTCTCCTCTACCACACACTAGGTACATAGGTGCAGTGATATGTTCTGCCATGCAGGGTGGAGGGCTTCACAGTCCTTGCTAGGGAATAAAAATCAATGGGGTACCCCTCCTCCCCAGCTCTAATTCTGGTGCATTTATACGTAGCAAGTCTTTACCTGAGGCACCAGTCTTAGCTCAGATAAACAGAAATAAGGTCACTTATAATGCCTTAAGGTGTATCTCCTGCGGCTATCTCCTTCTGCCCATTTTTTGTTTGTTTGTTTGTTTCTATTATCTTAGAATGCTCTCCTTAAGAACAACCATAGCAAGGAAAAAGGAAAATTATTAAAGAGGGTTATCCACAGAAGTATAAGGTAAGCAGGAGAGGGGGAGAGGGATAGATAGACACCACTGCTGATAAGATGTGCAGATCCACCGACAACACCCACCACACAAAGGGAGACACCGGTTATTTTTAGAATGACCAGGACACACTGTCACTACAGGTTTCCCAGTGAGTATCAGCTGAGGACCTGACACAAGAAGTGTAAGGGCACAGAGTAGACGGCAGGAGTAGTAGTGAGACATGGGACACGGGCTTGGAGTGTGACAAGAAAATTCCTGAAAGAAAGCCCAAGAAGCTGAGACACGTCTGGTCTCCCCATCGCAGCTTCTGGGGAGAGAGGAGGCTCCTGCATCTTCCAGGCTAAGGAGTGGCGGAGGCGGAGCAGGCCTGGAGCAGGAGGTGGTGGAACCCCATCTGCAGGTGGCGGCGGTGGCGGCTGCGGTGGAGGAGGATCCTTGCCATTTGGTCCCAAGATGTTTCCAGGCATTGGAGGCATACCAGGAGAAGCAGGGCCACTTCCAGTGGGATGGATTTTGGCTGCCACAGTGGGAATCATGCGGCCTGGCATTGGCTGCCCAGGTATCATGGAGCCTGGGCCTGGTGTCTGACCTGGCTGGGGGGCATGGGGCGGAGGCATCTGATGATGCATCAGAGGGAAAGGAGGGGGCTGCTGATGAGGCAACATGCCAGGGTGCCCTGCAGTTCCAAGTGGGGCCAGACCATATGTTCTTTTAGGATCCTATATCAACATTAATAGAATTCTCTCACACCATAATCTCAATATATTATTAACACCAGAAATGTTCAGATGACAAATCGGGATCATAGTGCAATGAAATTCCACAAGCTTAAAGTTTTGTAATAATTGAAGGTAAGTTTTAAAGGGAGGACTAGAATTTGGGTAGTGTGTAAATAGAAGGCAAGATGGGATTTCCTTCGTAAAGCATGTGCACCTTCCACTGGGGTTTTACAGTATTACACTGTGCTTAGAAATGAGAATCTTTAGGGGCTGGAGATATAGCTCAGTAGTTATGAGGATTGGATGCTCTTTCAGAGGACCTGGGTTTGATTTCAGACACTCACATGGCAGCTAACAACTGTCCATAACTCCAGTTGGAGAGGATCTGACACCCTCTTCTGGACTCCATGGGCATTGCACAATACAGGTTCCTACATTCATGCAGGCAATTCAGCCATACACATAAAAAGTTTTAAAAAAAGAAATCAGAATCTTTAAAGGAAAAAGTAATTAGTACCTTACACCTTTAGCTAACCAATAGAAGCTTATGTGTTTCGCTTTCTGTTTTGATGATAGTCTCATGAGTATCATAGATGCAGGCATTGCTTCAACCTGATGAACTGAAGTAGAACTAAAATCTTGTTAACACAATAAGTGATGTCAGTTTGTTGCTATTTGTTGGGCTTATAAAATTCACCTTCCCTCTAAACACTGTGTAACAAATACATACAAAGATCTCCATCTGTTTACACAAGAAAATCAGAACCATGTTATAGAGACAAAATGATACTTCTAAAGTTTTCTTACTAAATATCTAATTCTTTCTAATATTGTGAAATTTATTTTTTTCAATTTTTTTGTTTGTTTATCAAGGACAGTTCACTGCGTGCCTCTGTCTCTGAGAGATGAATTCAACAAAATGATGCTATTCATGCGGAGGCACAAGGTCTTTCATTTCTTGCAAGCATTTTTTTTTGGAAACTTTGTAAACCTTTATCTTGACAAAAAAGAACCTTTGGAAGACAAATAACCAAGTATTTAAAAAGATGTAAAATATTTTTATCTAAGTAACAGAATATACAAAGTAATGAAAGCCATTTTTTCTTATTCAAAATGAAACCATATACAACCTCTTAGGATCAAAGTCCAGCATTTAAATTCCTCTCTAGCTATTGTGAAAACCTGAGTGTCTTTGAACAGTCTCTCATGCCTCTCTTTAATTGCATACAATTCTGAACCTTCTCCTTCCTTGACTTTGTCCTTGGATTGTTAGATTCCTTTCCATTCTACTCTAGAGAGCACATTCATCTCTCATCAATTTACCACCTCAATTTCCCTAAGCCCAATATAGGTCTCAATAAAACAAATGGTCCCCCAGGTGACAGGACCTAGACTTTTAGAGAGATGAGATTTAGAAGTAGCCTGTAGTCATTGGCACAGTTGTGGACCCCAAAAAGTAATGCACTTTCCTCAAGGGCAGGTTAGTAGAGGATCCTAGGAACTCTTTATGTGGTCAAATTAAAATACTGTATTTTACATTTTAAAATTCTTCATTGCTATGTTATTGAAAGATTACTTTTCCAAGATAATCAAGAAAATCCAAGGAAAGTAGCAACATCAATTCTACAAGGAAAACATTTAGTTCATGTGGGAGCTATCAGGACTCATTAAACTTAATTTAGTAAAAGTCAGTTTTATTCAACCAAGTTATTTTCATATGCTTGACACAATGTAAAATAAAGGGGGAAATTCTCACCATATATGACATTTAAAGGTCACTTAATTACACTTGTTTCAACACTTGGGCTGTATATAAATTAGTCAAGTGATGGTAGAGCTAAAATTATGACTCAGCCTATGCCAACAGCTGCCTTAAACCATGCTTCCTTGCATTAGTAAATGGCCTTTGGAGATCTGGGATATTTGCAAGTGCATTCTTGGCTTTATTTATTAATATCTGGAAAGTCGTTAACGAGGAATGAGGTCAGAGAACATTGGTTCCATTCTGGAGGCGTTCTGTTTATAGTGGTGAATTTCTTAAGTTCAGAATAGATTTATCTATTAAGGCACACATGCTTCCAGCAAAATAGTTACTTAAAGTGTTAGGAGAAGGATATCAAATTGAAAGAAAGATGGTATCAAACCACTGCTTATTGATGGTTGAGTAAGGCAACCGTAAATGCTTGGCAGGGTTGTGGGCAAGTACTGGCCATGTTAACAGGAGCAGTATTTCATTCACACCCAATTGCACATAATACCAGTCTAAATGTTCTGCACTTATTTTTGTGCTTCTGGAAATGTGCCTTTAAATCCTATCTTTATTTTCAATTCCCTTCTTTGAACTGGATGATGATTTTCCCAGTTTTTCCCTTGTTTTTCAAAATGGCTCCATCTCGTGTTTCTCCTTCTTCTATTTGTTGGTTTCAACTTCAGATTCAGAGCGAAGCCACTGGAGCTTGGTCTCAGGGTTACTGCATCTGACGGCCCTTACCTGCCTTCCTCTAACTTCCCTTACTTGTCTCCCTGCAGTTGTTTGGGAATCACTTTCCATTACTCTTGGTGTATATTATGACTTCTGTGTTGCTACTGTAAATCTCCAGCATGATGACATCTGTAGGGTCATTGCTCCAATGGACTTGTGTTCATGAATGACCGGCTGAAAAGTGTGGCTTGGAGTTGGGATTCAAATGAGCTTGAGAGGCTTGGGTGCCATTTATGAGAAAAACATCTTCATGCTTCCCAGCTGTCCCAGCCCTTGGCAATTCCAGACTCATGGGGTTTCTTTCAAGAAGCACCTGTTTGCATTGTAGCCTGAATTTGTAGCAAATTATTTCTACACAGTTGGAAATAACATCAAATTGGCTCTTTTACCAGGCGTGCTGGACGGGCGCATTTGGGTTTCATAGATGTTTGTGTGTTCTTGTAGTGTGAAAATGCCTTTATTTAAAACAAATACATTTTCCAGCTCATTATCCCACAGTGTGAAGCCCAATTCTGTTAAAAATAATTACAATGGCTGAATTATTTTGCTGAGAAAAACAGGTATCTGCACGCCACTCTAAATCCAAACTTTTGTTTCCAACAGGCTTTTGATGCATCATTTCAGAATACCGTGGCTTGAGAGTTTGAGGAGTAGTCCTCTCTGCTTATTGACATCAAAGGTTTTAATGACCTGATGATGAAAAATCCTTACAAACATATTTCACAGACTTCCAGATTCCATGGAAATTTCTTTTATTCCATTGTTCTTTCTTAAAATGCCGAAACCTGCTAGAAAGAAAATAAGAGGTTAATATTAACACTTGTTATATATTTTAATTTGTTTGTTTTTATTTTATATATTTGGGTGCAGGTATGTAAGTGCACCTATGTGAGACAATGCCCATGAAGTTCAAAAGAGAGCATAGGGTCCTCTGGAACTGGAGTTACAGATGGTTGTTAGCTGCCACGTGTGTGTTGGATACTGAACCAGGGTCCTCAGCAAGATTGGCTATTGCTCTTAACCACTGAGCCATCTCTGCATATCAAGGGTTTGTTTGTTTGTTTGTTTGTGTGTGTGTGTGTGTGTGTGTATAAAGGGACTCTATATACATATACATATATATTTTTAAATTTAGTATGGTAGTCTAATAAGATTTGCATAATGTTGAAACCAGTTGACATGCCAAGGTGGATGGAAGAATTTCACAGGGTCCACCTCAAGATGAAGAGCTACAGGCAATCAATGGATGCTGAGGGAGGGAGAATCAGTTTTCTCCAAGATAACCTGAGAGGTTATCTAATTCCAAATGGGCAGTCTTAAACACAGGAACACAGGTATATATGAGCACCACTCAATGGGCTCAGTGCATTATAAACTATAGCTGTGTGTGTGTGTTATATATTATATATATAATATAATATATATTTATATAAATCAAAGAAAAGGACAAGAAACTGAGAAGGAGTGGGGGACATAAGAAGAGCTGGGAGGACTCGGAGGGATGGAAATAATTTAAAGAATACTCAGTTATGAAATATCATAAAAAGTTAAAAAAATACTTTGGCATAATGACTTTGAAGAATATAGGATTTTAAATAACTTAAGAAATATTCCCACATCTCTAGAGTTTCCTACTCCTTAGAGTTTTGCATACACACACACACACACACACACACACACCACACAAAATCCTAGTCTGTCTTGAAAAACTACAAATAAAGATCTGAAAAACACCAAAACTTTTAAGGCAAAAATTCCAATTCTCACAGAAAGTCTGAGATCTTTAGGTCCATAAGCTTTTTCCTACTTCACAGTGACCAACTTCTAAACTCTTGGTCCATATTCAACTTTGTAAAGACTACAGAAGGCATGTTTTTATGGCTTATTCTCCCCCTTCCATCTTTAATTGGATGGGCATTAGTTCTGGACATTGAGTTCTGGGCATGGTGAAGAAGGGAGGACTGAATGTTCTGTTCACCAGAAACATTCTTTAGTCTGGACCTTCATATTATTCAAGCAGTTAAGAGTTGACCATTAATTCTCAATAAACTTTCTAAGGTTAAAACATTAATGTTATCCAGAGACTGGAAAATTTCTCCAGGCTAATACAATTTTTTCAGTGCAAATGTTGGCATGAAATTAAATTGGATCATGACTTTGTTGGCTCTCCTTCTGGACAGAGAGACATTCTAGTCCCCATTGCTGCATTTTCTTTTTTTTTTAAATTTTTTATTAATTTTATTTATTTCTGTATGTGTATGAATGTAATGTACTGTCTGCATGCAAGTTTGTGCACCCGTGTCGTGCAATGCCGCGGAGGTCAGAAGAGGGTGTCGGATTCCCCTGGAACTGGAGTTCTCCTGGAATTGGAGTTTCAGACGGTTCTCGGCCGCCATGTGGGTGCTAGGGATCGAATCCGGGTTCTCTGTAAGAGCGGTCGGTGCTCGTAACCGCTAGGCCATCTCTCCAGCCCCCCATTGCTGCATTTTCATGGTCTTTGATGGTGATTTTTCATAGCACTGTGAAATGTTGGGAAATGCTGTAATTTACACCCTCTTCTTGGTGATTCATGTTGCCCTTAAACACACTCAGAGCTCCAAGTTCTGGAATGACTTGCTTTTTCTTCTTCTCTGTTTCTTCCCTTTATTTTAAAATATACTTATTTATTCTTTGAAATTTTCATAGACATATACATTTTAAATATATGTACCCTCTGTGCCCTCCTTCCAACTCCCGCCTTCTCCTCCATATATCTTCCTTTCAGCCTCAAGTCTTCTTTTTTTATTACTCAATGAGTCCAATTAGTGTTCCCATGTGTGCATGGCTGTAGGGCTATCCACTGGACATGGGTAACTTAGAGTGACCATCCCCAAACAAAAGTGACTCTTCCTCCTCCAGCAGGCATCAACTTCCAATAATAGCTTCTTGGCTAGAGTTGGGGTCCCAAGAACTGCTTTCCATGCCATGCTGGAATTTTTTATTGTCTTGATCTTGTGCAGGTCTTGTGTAGATAAAGACATCTGCTGTGAGTTCGTGAGTGCAACTGCCATTTCATGTCCAGATGACAGCGCTGCACAGCTCTCCTCTACATCTTCCAGCTCTTACATCTGTAACGTTCTCTGAGCCTTGTTGGGAGAATTGAATATAAATGTCCTATCTACAGCTGAATTACTTGTTTAACTTTATTTGGTGTTTACAAATTTACATGTCTATGGTATCCTTCTCCTATGTAACATTTATTTATATTCTAGAGTTTCAATGGAAAAAATGCTAGGTTTTGCATGAAGAACTTTGTAAGAAAGATCTGCAGAACAATTTCTTAATGTACAAGTTGTAGTTGGTAAGATTTATCACCTGTAACAATGCTGGGCAACCAATTTTAAAAACTTAAAAGACATGTGGAGGTTCAGGCTGTGAGGATGACACAGCAGTAGAAATAAGAAATTAGAAATCAGCCAGGTTGGTGGCACATGCCTTTAATCCCAGCACTTGGGAGGCAGAGGCAGGTGGATCTCTGTGAGTTCAAGGCCAGCCTGGTCTACACAGCAAGCTCTAGGCCAGCTGGGACTAAAGGGAGACCATCTCAACCCCCCCCCAAAAAGAAATTAGAAATTAATAATCTCTCTCAAATTTGTTTTAGGATTTGTTGACTGGATTATTAGTTTAGTTTTTCAAATGATCACAAATTTATTTTTTAAAGTATGTGAATTATGGCTGGAGAGTTAAGGGATTTAAATGTTGATGAAAGTTCAGACATAGTGAAAAGTTGTCCAAGGCTTATTTTTAAGACACACATACACACACACACACACACACACACACCACACACACACACATGCACACATTCTTTTTAAAGTCTCTGTTACAGATATATTCTAAATTTCCCTCTGTTGGTTCCCATTTCCCTGCCCCCTTCACATAAAAAAACAGACAATTCTAGGTCATATCTATGTGGAATTATATTATAGATGGTCGGATTCTAAGAAAGAGTAGACGTGTGGTCGCCATCCTTCAGTGTTACCTCAGAAAAGAGTTCCTGGTGATCTTGTACTGTGAATAGGAATATTGGGTAAATAGAACGAATGAACAAACAACAAACAAACAAACAAACAAACAAACAAACAAGGTAGAGGCTAAGGACATAGGTCAATAAGTAAAGTTTAGTAAGGTCCTTACTGTGCAAACATGAGGACATGAGTTTGATCCCCAGGATGGTGTAAAAAGCTGGGTATGGTGATGTGTGCTTATAATCCTAGCCCTGCGGAGGCAGAGACAGGCTGATGCCTTGTGGTAACTGGCCAACTGGCCCAGCCTAAACGGTAAGCCCCAGGTCCCAGTGAGAGACCCTATCTCAAAAAGTAAGGTGGATGCTTCTGAGGAGTTACTTTGAGGTTGAACTCTGGCCTCCACAGTCAACCTCCATGCATAGGCATGTACACATATACATACACATGCATGAGGAAGACTTGCCCATATCTACATATAAGAGAGAGAGATGGAGAGAGAGAGAGAGAGAGACAGACAGACAGAGAGAGGCATGCTGAACAAGAGGTTCAGCTAAACAAATGATGGAAAGAAAACTCAGCTTGGTTTAATCCTGTAGTTATCAGCACAAGGAAGCGGAGATAGCTCCGGTTGCTTCCTGTCAAGCAGTTACCAAGTCATAGACACTGGCTGCTCCCTTAGAACGAGATGAAAAGTTAAGGAAGGGTCAGACGTGTTCCTGGATTCCTGTTCTTGATATTATGGTAGTCATTTTCATGGCTGTGGTCACTTCTCACCTTCCTCTCCCAGGGTGCAAAAAGGACACAATTATATTTTCATAATGACCATTAGACTTCAGAGGTCATAAAAAGTGCACCTTAAGGCATACTATTTCTGGTGAAAGATTAACAAAACACCATACTTAGGATTCTCTGCTATGTCCAATCTTTGTTTTTCATGTTTGTTAATGAGGTAGTTTACCTGTGGGCTACAGTTAGCTAACCAATTAAGTAGGAATAATTTACCAAGAAGTAACTGGAGCTTTGCAGTCCTTAGATAGAGAAGGCTTGAAAGGAGGAAATGAGTAATTTAGTTTCTACTGAAATTAGAAAGGCTTGTGTATTTTTCTGGTGTTTTCTGGGATTTTGATGTCTATCCAAACAGGATCTAGTCCTGTCCTTGCTTCCATGCGTAGACTAGTCACTGATAAGGAAATATGAGCATGGCTGGCTCCACTGAAGCAAGAAGGCTGGGCTAATGTAAAGCCATCACACTTTTTGTATGGAATCAGTACCTTTAGCATATGGATAATAGAGGATGTATGGCAGCATAATTATTGCACAGGAACTTTAAAATGTTAGGTAAGTGCATTTAAAAGTTCAGCCTTAAAGAATACGTGACCCACAAATATTGAAATTCTTTTTTTTTCAAAGTCGAAAAAAATCTGGAAGATAACACAGAACAACTAAAAACCTCAAGTAAAGATTATGAAAAATTTAAAATTACACAAAAGTGAAACAACCAGGAAATGTGGGACACTATGAAAAGATCAAACCTCTGTATCATAGGGATAGAGGAAAGAGAAGAATCCCAAGAGAATAATAGATGAAAATTTCCCCAAACTAAAAAAAAGACAAACTCACACAAATACAAGAAGCACATAGACCTCCAAACAGACAAGATCAGAAAAGAAACTCCCCACACCATATCATAGTTAAAACGCTAGATGCCCTAAATAAAGACAAAATTCTGAAAGCCACAAGAGAAAAACAACACATTACATATAAGGGGAAATCCATCAGAATTACAACTGATTTCTCAGTGCAAACTGTGAAAGCAAGAAGAACGTGGAGCAAAGCATTCCCAGTGTTAAAGGACTATGGATGCCAACCCAGATTACTATACACAGCAAAAATCTCGATTATAGTTGAAGGACAAAGAAAAATATTCCATGACATAAACAAGATGATAGAATACATATCTGGAAAACCAACCCTTCAGAGATTACTTGCAGCTATTCAAAGGCCAGAAGAGAGGAGCAACTATCCCCAGGGACCTAGAAAGAGAAATTAATAAAAGCATAACTGCAGAAGTAAAAACCTAGACCAAAAATGCAAATGAATAATAAGGTGAAAGGAAGCAACACACATCTTTCAGTTATAACCTTGAATATTAGTGGACCAAACATGTTTTTCATCTTTTTCTCAGTCTCTTTTAAAAATTTCAATGCAGAAATTTACTGTTTTCAAGCAGAAGTTCACCATTTCAGTCAGTTCTTTGACCCAATCTTTTAGTTGTTGTTATTTCTTCCAATTTTCATCACTCCAAAATATGCATATATGCAGGCTACATATATCATAGGTATTAGCATCTTCAGCTTATGATTTTTTTTCTTTATTAGGCTGAAAGATGTTATGTTTGTAGGCTCCTCCTTGGCAAGCCCAAACCACCATCAGTTCTGTCCTTGTGCTCCACACTGGGGTTTTCCTTTCCTGTGGTCACCAAATGAGGTCCAGTAAGCACCACGTCCTGTCTTGATCTTCTTGTACTGGTCTCCATGATATAGCCTGGGCAGTCCAACAATGGCAGTCTATACTCTGAAGAGGCTGAAACCCCAGTAGTAGCTCAGTCCACAAGCTGGATGTCTCAGCAGCCCCCATTTGGCACTGAAGGTTTGGAGGCTTCTTGAGAGACATGAGTCTTCAGTCTCTACAGGAAGATTGAAAAGATGTGTCTCATGTCTTTAAAGATGTCAAAAGCAGTGGCAGCCACTGGGTAGCTGCACTTGCCAGTAAGAGAGGCAAAAACAACTGTGGTCTTTTTTTTTTTTTTCACTTTTTGTCTTTTTACTAAGATTTCAAGTTTTGTATCTGAAGTACAATTTCTCAGGCCTTTCTTATCATTTATTTCTGGTTATACTTTCCTTTTGGATGTTTAAGGCCAGACAGTTAGCCCAGATTAACGAAGGTTTTTGTTTTCTCAAGGTCAGTTGAAGATCTGGTCCTCAGGGGTCACTCAGGTTTGGGATGGGGAGGGAGCTCCAAACATTGAAATTCTAGGTTATTACCATTTCAACATATTTAAAGCTCACAAAACACAAAAAGATTATATTAATAGTATAAACAGCCTAGCTGCCTTGGCTAGCAGCATTTGAGTATCTAATTCTTTCTAATATTAAGACATTGTAAGGAAGTATGGAATCAGGTATCTGTATTTGATCTCAACAAAGAATATTAAAATGTCAGTTTAAATGCCAAGAATTATTTCAGACTCCCAGAATCAGGCTCACAGCCCAAGAGCTACAAAGACTAGCCTGCCATTTTTTTTTTTTTTAGGGCAAATGGCTCTGCAACAGAGACTCAAATTCGACAGGATGGAAAAGGCTGCTGGGGATTGACCAATGACTGAAGAAGCCTTCCTGGTTTTGTTCTTAAGGTGCTAATGACAAAGCAGCCTGGAGGTATGACACCTAAGTAAACATCTGGCATTTTAGTAGCTCCTTGGTCATCCAGCAAAAGCTCCTTAGGAAATGGTTATCTTTCCCTGAAGCACATATGGAGCAGGGGCATTATTAACTAAGTGCAGAACAGATAATGCCAATTATGAGGTTCATAGATAAGATACTTAGTAGTGTGGTAATCTTAACACTTTTTGAGTACAGAGCATATAGTGAGCACATAGTGACCACTTGACAAGCACCTCAGATCAACTGGATGCTATCTTTTAGCATTAGATTTAGATTTAGATTTCCTAATTCTCTCTTTTCCTAAACCATTAAACTGTGGCCAAATGAGTTACCCATTATCTACAGAAATACAAATAGTAGCAGTGTGTGTTATCTGAAGATGGGTGCTGTACACCAGTCACGGTCTTTCTTGTTGTGTTTGGATGAAGTGATTGTTCACTGTGTGTTGAGGAATTCTGAGAAGCACAGACTCCCTGCCAAGCTGTAGCAGACACACTGTGAAGGGAGAAACATTTTTTTCTGACATAAGTCACTATGTGTGTGTGTGTGTGTGGGGGGTGTATAGGCATGGTATACTTATCTGCCCTGGCTGATATCAATAACCAGCTATAATTGCTCTCGTGTATCCCCTTCCATGTATCCAGTAAAACAAATATTGATTAAGCTAAAAAAAGTCTAATGCTTTTGTGCTTTGCATCTACCATGGTGGTTCAAAGGCCTTCCCTGGGTTTCTTTCCTTTTCATCAACAAATAGCTGCATTCAGGTTCAATGAACTGTTCCAGTGAAAAGGTTGGTTATCATCAACAGAGAGTTTCAATGTGCCAGATCCACACTTAGTCTATGTTGGTATTTTCCAGCAATCGGATGGCTACAATTCCAATATGGTCTAGCAGAAGTCAAGTCACCTTTTCAACTAATGTAATTTAACATAATTCAGTACCTACTCTGTGACAATGTATTTACTGTCTAGGCAAGTTATAGCCACCTGTTTTCCCCGCCCTGTACAGGACTGAACTGCCTACCAGGCATAGGCTTGGGCTCCGCTCTCTCCTCCCCTCCTTCTAGCCCAGGCATGGCTAAGGCTTGCTTTGCCCTGCTGCACGGGAGCTCCCTGCTCCTCACTGCATGACCACTGCCTAGTTCGGGTTCTAGCCATTACTTTCTGCTCTGATTCTTAGGTTCCAGTCCATGTTGCCATCAGTTTCTTTTTAAAATCAGATCTGATTTGTCAGCCAAACATAAGAAACTAGAATCTACATTCTGATAAAATTTTAAAGTAACGCCTATTAGTTTCACTTTCTGAGCTCATTCTCCCTTACCCATCGGCATTAGTATTGAGCTCCCAGTTCCCACCACATATATGAGTTAAGATTGAAATTTCAATTTATGTAAGAAGATATTTATTATATTAGGCTACTCTTTAAAAATTAAAAAAAAATTTTATGTGTATGAATGTACTGTCTGCATATAAGCAGGTGCACCCATGTTGTGCAGTGCTGTGGAGGTCAGAAGAGGGTGTCAGATTCCCCTGGAACTGGAGTTAAAGGTGGTTATTAGCTGCCATGTGGGTGCTGGGAATTGAACCCAGGTCCTCTGCAAGAGCAGTCAGGGCTCTTAACCGCTGAGCCATCTCTCCAGCCCCAGTCTACTCTTATTGTACTATTATTACCGTAAGACAAAAAATACTGCTAAGTTCAGGTCAGATTACATTTGTTTGTGTTTTCTTACTAAAAACTTATTGGTTTTCTTATTCTCTCAGAATAAAAGAATTCAGTGGTATCTAAATTTACTTATAACTCTAAATTGGGTTCAAAACTTACATTACCAGCAACTGGTGATCTTATATTTACTATCAAATTAAGAACATTGAGGAAAATTTTTAAAAAATAAGACAATGCAAAAGGCTTTTTGTATCAGTACAGTGGAACAACTACATCACCTACTCAGGGCGGATGGAGCCAGGACCCAGCGAGCACAGAACGCAACATCTGTTCTCAGTGAACTGAGAATTTACCCACGTTGATAAGCAGCAAATGGATGCCCAGAAAGACCGTTTTTGTTTGTGAGAAACTAGGGAAACTTAAAGAAAGTGAGGTCGAGTTAGTTCCAATTTGGAAGGGAAACCGAGGGCAGGAGTGGATGAGCAGTTGACGGCTTCACTGGAATGTATTTTGTTATCAAGTATGGCTGAAGGAAGATGAAGCAGCCTAGAGTAGGAGACGGATGTTTGAACACTGCATTCAGGACTGTGGAGCTAGAGGTAAGAAAGAGGCATAAGTCTTCTAGAAGGGTCTCTGAGAACTCCGCAGCCTTGGCTTCATTCTCCTTCCTGCCCTGGCTCAGGTCACTTTGTGGCTCTGCTCCAGTGAGGCGCTGTTACCAAGCAGGGGCTAAATGGCTCTTGGGAAGAAAAAATAATCCAAAGCTACTGCTGTTGGCAATTAGGAGCCATTGGAAGCCCATGAGTAGAAGAATTTATTTCGTATAGTTATATAATAGACAGTGAGCCTCACACACACTCTGAAACCTTCTTAAGCCTGTCTCTGACACCGCCAGGGGAGCTGACAGATGGAGGCATTAGAGGCCTTGCTTGTCTTTTTCACTTACCATTATGATGTATCATGGAGTTATAGACAACAGATGAAAAAAATTAAACATTTTTTCTCAAAATTTCACAGAGGAAACATGGGGTTAGAAGACTGGTGCACAGGATGCATTCTAGGATCATATCACACTTGCCAGTTAGGGCGTGGATGATCCTTTTCTGTGTTCTCTAAAGTCATGAAGTAAACTCAATCTGGAGCAAAGGCAGGATGGCCTGTTTATAAATCCCTTCTAAAAACAAGCCAAAGAAGCGCTGATCTCCATCTGTTCTAAGTGCTGCACCTGAAGTTGGGATCTGAGCCTGAAGCCTGCCAACATTTACATGCTGATTAATCCTATAAAATTTGATAGAGTCATTCCACTACAACACCTGGAATAATTGCACAGTTGCTGGCGAAGAGAGCAGAAGGTACTGTTCAAACTGCCAATCATGGCAGAGTTAATAGTTCCCCAGAAGCTGCACTAAATACTAGAGCCCTGACCTTTTTGTTTATTCACGACCTATTTTCTTTGTATTCTTCTTCCTTTGATTTGATTGTTTGTTGCTACATTTAACAACAACAAAAAGAAGGAGCAAGCCACCCACACTAAAATCCTCCCTTCATCCATTAAAATTAAGCATTAATAATAACAGAGGCTGAGAGATGCCTGAAGCAGCTAAATCCTAAGAAAAAAGGAAAAATATCTGAGGCCCTTCCATAAGCAGGGAGGTCTGTTGGTCCCCTGATTTGGGCCAGGCCTTGACCATGATGCACCCAACCCTGGGAACAATTCTTTCTGGTAAATTATGGTAAATTGTTATTTTAAAGATCTTTTTCATTTTCATTTTTATTTTATGCACGTGAATGTACTGCCTGCGTGTGTGTAGGTACACCCATGTCATACAATGTCATGGGTGGTCAGAAGAGGGTATTGGATCCCCTGGAACTGGAGTTACAGACAGTTGTTAACAACCACATGGGTGATGGGAATTGAACCCAAGTCCTATGTAAGATCAGCCAGTATTCTTAACCAGCTCTCTGATTTTTGTGTTTTTATCAATAGCACCTCATATTAACTCTGAAAGACAAGAGAAAAATATAGGTGTTTTAGTTTCCTATTTTGTCAGTGGAAAACTAAGACATGAAAAATAGAGAAAAATATTTTTCTGAAGTTTATTCTGGTTGAATAGACTTTCCTGTTTTATTCTGATTCTATAGTTTATAGTTATTCTAGATAATCAAACCTATCTTTTTGATTACAGAAAAACAAATGAGGCCCTGGTCTACAGAAGTCACTGGTACAGTATGATGTCACAGGCTTTGGTAAGTAACTTAAGCTTCATAACCTTCTACTTAATCATTTGTCACCACAAATGATGACTGTGCATGTTTGTACTCAATGGATACCAGTTTATCACTGTAAATTGTAATGTACACTGAAAATGTAATTTACTCAGTCATTACATTTTCTAAATCTGAAAGCTATGCATTGTGCAATATGTTATATATAAAGTGCTAATCATTTATTAACACATTTGTAAAAAGCATTTGGCTTGTGGTCTTCCTTCTTCAAATGCAGCAATGGAGTGAGTCTTCATCTCTCCTTCTGCCTTCTTTTTCCATTTAAATGTCTGTTATAATTACATTGGGCCAATCTGGTTAGTCAAGGATGATCTCTTTATTTTATTTTATTTTATTTTATTTTATTTTATTTTATTTTATTTTTTTGTCTTTTCGAGACAGGGTCTCCCTGTAGCCCCAGCTGTCCTGGAACTCACTCTGTAGACCAGGCTGGCTTTGAACTCACAAAGATCCGCCTGCCTCTGCCTCCTGAGTGTTAGGATTAAAGGCGAACGCCACGGCACCCGGCTTGATCTCTTTATTTTAGATTCCACTAATTAACCACTTTTTTTCTTTTGGTCTTTTTGAGACAGGGTTTCCCTGTAGCTCCAGTTGTCCTGGAACTCACTCTATAGACCAGGCTGGCCTTGAACTCACAGAAATCTGCCTGCCTCTGCCTCCCGAGTCCTAGGATTACAGGTGTGTGCCATCACACTCAACTCTAATTAACCACTTTAATTCACCTCCAGATTTAACCCCTTGCCATGTAATGTATTCAAAGTTAAGACAATTAGATTGTTTAGGATGGGAGTCTCTTTTGCTAACCACAAGTATCAAAATTAAGTAACCTATTTGAAAGACTGATGATAAAGTTGTAGAAAAATCTAATTAGGAAAACAAAAAGACTAAGATAAAATGAAAAGGAAAAAGTAGTTACTTGAGAAATAATTTATTATCAGGAGTTCCAGAAAGAAAACACTTTTTTCAGTGTTTTCAGGAATAGGTTAAAAATTAAAAAAAAAAAAACAAAAACAAAATTTCTGGCCATTAGGAATATGACAAATTACTTCTGCTAGCAAGTGTATAAAAAAATTGGAAATTTCAAACTGCGAAGGTCCCTGATTCAAGGGGACCCAGGCTGTAAGATAATGGTATCTACAAAGCATTGAGAGTTCCAAGCTCTGATGGCGGGAAAGGAGGAGGGTCATAAGAAGTTGGGAGGATGAAGACACTGAGAGGGGCTGTAGGCAAACAAGATAAACTTTCATCGTCAGCACACAGGCTGCTAGGCAGGCAGCCACTGGCAGACACCCAGACACATGCTGGCACAAATGGGAAGCACAGACACTTACTGGCACTCGAGGCCACATAGCGGTAGGCACATGTGTCTACAGACAGACTCACGGGGCAGGCTGGCTCAGACTCAGGCCTCTGATCTCAAGGCCCTACTTAGGCAGAATTACTTAAAAGTGCCCCTCTGCCAAAAATAATTATACAACTGAGTACATCACTGCTTACTTCTGGGCTCCTGGGCTGTATTATTTATTTTTCTGTTGCTGTGATAAAATTCCCTGACTAAGGCAACTGTTGGAAAGAAGGGTTTATTGGGCTTGGGGTTCCGAGGGATAAAAGCTCATCATGGAGGGAGGAATGGTCAGAGCAGATGGCTGACCACTGCGTCTTCAAGCAGACACAGGAAGCAGAGTAACAAACTGGAAAGGGGCCTGGTTCTGAACTCCCAAACCTGCCCCCAGTGACAGGCTTT
The DNA here is from genome assembly GCA_009823505.1 of Rhizomys pruinosus. Taxonomy (NCBI): domain Eukaryota; kingdom Metazoa; phylum Chordata; class Mammalia; order Rodentia; family Spalacidae; genus Rhizomys; species Rhizomys pruinosus. The sequence continues at coordinate 952,879 of VZQC01012004.1, forward strand.
AATTCCACCACCTCTTTAAACCATGTCACTGTCTGACCTTAGGCAGAGTTGACAGGCAACTAACTTTAGCTTTGGCTGTCTCTAAGACTGGAGTGAAAATGGTTCCTTGGTCTATTCTACAGTTTAGATATGGACTGTCTCCCAAAGGCCTCCCCCACCAAATTTATTTTTTTTTTAAATTGACCCTAGAGCTTCCATACTGCTCCAACCCCACCCCCACCCCCCATCGGTGAGCTGAAGTCTTGACTTAGTCTCCAGACTAAGAGGTGATCGTACCGTCAGGAAATGAGGCCCATTTGGAGGAGTTAGATAATTAGAGGATGTTGAAACCTTTGGCTCTTGTGTCCTCATTTTCCAGCTACTATGCGATGTACAGCTCATCTCTGTCAGGCACTCCTTCTCGGATGTGCTGTGCCACGACAGTACTGAAAAGGACTGTGGACTGAGACTATGAGCCACAATACCATTCTTGTACATTGATTTTTCTCAGATCTTACAGCAGTGGAAACTAACTAACTAACTAACTAACTAACTAACTAACTAACTAACTCTGTTCTTTGAACACACAGATAAAAATGTGTTCTCTAAGTGTAAATGTTGTGGGATCCATCAGATTTAAGGCATTTGAATATAAAAGGAAAGATAGATTGCCACAGTACTAAAGAGTGATACTTCACTTGTTAGTTTCTAAATGACTCTAAATTTGTTAATCGCTGTTGGAAGCTTCGTACTTTTTCCTGCTTCTCAATGGTGTCATACTGTGCAGGAACCCCGTTGACTTACTGGCTCATAACCTAAAGGCCCCCCAAAGTTAATTAACAGCTTTTGGAAGTGTATATTTGACTTATTAAAGTCTTACTGGAAAATTCAGCAAGCATCACACATGCCAGCACAAAGCGGCATTTGCTTAGATTTTCTGAGGTAGGTAACCGAGATTTTTGCTCTCTACTTTTCATGTGGCAGCTTATTTCTATCTAAGTTTTACCACTTTTTTCATAGACTTGATTCAAACTATTTCAGGTAAGATTTTTGAATTTTATGATATTTGTATGTGTGTCCACATATCTGGTGTATGCATGTGTCAGTGGGTGCACATACACAAGGGTATTTGTATGTGCATCCACATATTTGGTGTATGCATGTGTCTGTGGGTGCACATACACAGGGGTATTTGTATGTGCATCCACATATCTGGTGTATGCATGTGTCTGTGGGTGCACATACACAGGGGTATTTGTATGTGTGTCCACATATCTGGTGGTATGCATGTGTCAGTGGGTGCACATACACAGGAGTATTTGTACACATGGAGCCCAGGGGTCAACACTGGGTTCTTCCTCTATACCTTTTCACTTTATTATTTGAGTCAGTTTCACTGAACCTGGGGCTCACTGGCCATGTTACTATGCCAACATTATAATTACCTGAAGAAAAAAGGTCCTAACTCTCAAACTGAGTTTATAATAGTGGGCTGGAACTTGGAGGAGACTGGTTGTTCCACTAGACATCTTTTGGAACCATCTGTCTTCTGGAGCTGTGCTGATGGAACTGTCCTGTTAGAACTCTGTCCAGGGAACTCTGTCCTGAGTCCAGCCCACCTATGATATTATGATTTCCCTAGCTTCAACTGGGGAAGTACAAGTTTGGCTCCATTCTAATCTTAACAAACCATTAGGCTTTTTCAGCCCTTGTTCTAGAATATCTCTGTTACCCAAGGTTAGGAGTCCTTCCCTCCCCTCACCCCAATCCCCACTGTGTACAATGGAAATGTGTATGCTTGTTTTCATATGTCAGTTCTCAAGCATACCCACCTTCATTCATTCATTACCTTTGGGGTGGGGAACCAAATTGAGGTTGCCTAGGAAATGAGACCAGGTGCCCAAGTCATAGGACCACAAGAGGACATGGTTTTAATGGCGTTAATTAAAAGTCATTAGTCTTGATTAAGACTATTTATAAAAGTTATTTCAACATTCACCAGTTGACTAGGCTGGTTAAGCTGTGTTTTCCATCTCACCCGACTCCCTGGAACTAGGCTCACAGACAGATGCCAATGGGCTCAGCTTTTATATGGGTGTTGGGAATCTGAACTCAGGTCTTCATGCTTGAGCTGCAGGCACTTCACCTACTGAGTCATCTCCTTAGCCCCACAATTAATACAAGTTAAACAGAGATGCAGAACTAGGTAGAGCAAAGACAGAGAGATTAGGAGTATATTGGTTTCCCACGTGGTGAAACAGCATTTATTATCTCAGATTTGGATGCTGTAAGGGGACTGTGGCTGGAAGACATGGGGCCACTTTATGAGATCCCAAGGTTATTGAATCATTCTAATACAATAAACAAGTATGCATAATTCTGTTGTTCAAAACCTAAGATTTAATTCTTCAAGGATCTGATTGCTGGAATAAAAAGTTTTGAATTAGGGCTCTATTGCTACAAAATAATTCCTTATTTGGAGAACTTAGGGCTTCCTATTGATTCTATTTATTCCTTGAAGAAAAAGAATGTACATTAAATACCCATTATCTCGAATCTACACAGTTACAAAAACCTTTTCAACTGGAATCTCACTTAAAATTGTGGGGCAAAACTTTCAGGAAGCTGGCAGCACAGCAAGCACCTTCCTTCAGAAGAGGGTGTCCTTTAGCTCCCTCTGTTTCATATCTAAGACAGCACTTTGCATTTCGCAAATTAACTGAATTATAATTAGCTATAACAAAAATAAGAACTTGTATTTCATGTAGTTATAAATTATGAAAATTGTTGGGAGAACTGGTTGATTTTGGAACATTAATAAGTCATTAATTTGGATAAATAACCTCTCTGAGTAAACATGATTTTCAATTGTTTCGAATACATGGTAATTTATTGGAGAAGTAGAAGTGTTTTATTTCCTAAAGTCATTTTATGTAATAGGTGACTATGAATTTGCCCATTGTCTTTCAAACAGTCATTCATTTGTTTAATTAGTATGTATTTAGTTAGGACTTAATACTTGCTGAGCATGGGGAGAGCACACATAAAAGGAAAATGCTGTTTGTCTGTCTTTCAAAGGGTAATGTGTCACAGCCAGAGGAGGTTTTCTAGGGGAGGAGACATTGGTACTATGGGAAAATAAGGATGATTCACTGGATGGAAGGTCATCTTATTATATGGTAGGATAAAGAGAAGGTGTTCGTGGGAGGAAGAAACATTTTTTCCTGGTTTGATGAGCCACAGGAACATGAAAGGAAAATGTCCTATATTCGTGTTTTCTAGACATTCTTTTTTACCATAAATCATGATAAGAAAATACATTTTGTACTGTGCTGCAATGCAGCTATCAAAACTGAAATGGAATAACATAAATATCAAACCCAAACTCCCCACACAGCACTCACTTTACTTCGTTTCCCACTCTGATCTGTTCTGCTCTTGTGTGTACTGTGGAGACCTACTGAATTTAAGCCAAACTCCATCACTGTGGTCAGCAGAAGTGTGGTCTGGAGCTGAGTTGGGCATGGAGTCGAGCACAGACTAAGTATGTGAGGAACAGAGGCGACGAGGGCGTCCAGCACTGGAATGCAGACTCTAAGAGTGGGTGGTGTCAGGTCTTTTTCTCTTCCTGTGGCTGCTTTCCAGAGCACACAGTGTCAGGCTGGGCAGCAGTAGTCCTCTCTGTGCTCACCCTCCTCTGTCTCTCCTCTTCCTGTACTTTCCTGTAACTTCCGTCCAGTTTCCCAGCTCCACCATGAGAATGAACCAGGCATCTAGGGAGGGAGGCTGTAGAATATAAAATTCAGCCTCTGGGCTTTGGAAAACAGGCTTTAAAATGTTACCAGTGGAAAGATATCACAAAACAAATGTATCTTTTCTTATTAATGTGGGACCCCATATTTCATTTGGCTGGAGCATTAAAGGAGCTGACCAGCCACTTTTCTGTTGCTGTGATAAAACCACCATGAGCAAGGGAGCTTATAAAAGGAAGAGTTTATTTGAGCTCACGATTGACGGTTCCAGGGAATTAGAGTCCATTGTCGTGGGAGGCATGGTGGCTGGAGCTGGAGCTGGAGCAGAAAGCCGAGGTTCACATCATGCAATGAGCATAGGAAGGAGAGAGAGAGAAAGAGAGAGAGAGACTGGAGACTGTGAGGCTTGTTAAACTCACTAAGCCCGCCTCCAATGATGTACTTCCTCCAGCATGGCCACACCTTCTAAGACCTCCAAGAACAGTGCCACCAACTGGAGACAAAATGTCTGAATACCTAAAGCCTATGGTGGGGGGACACTCATTCAAACCACCACATTCTACTCCCTGGCCCCCATAGGCCATATAAAATGCAAAATGCATTTAATCCAACCTTAAAAGTCCCCATAGTCTTTACTAATCTCAATTCTATTCAAAAGTCTATAGTCCAAAATCTCTTCTGAGACACAGGCCAATCTCTTAACTGTAAGCTCCTGTAAAATCAAAAGGCAAATTACATACTCCCAACATACAGTGGAACCGAATACACATTCTCATTCCAAAAGGGAGGAATAGAGGCATAGTGAGGAAATACTGGACCAAAACAAGACCAAAAACCAGCAGGGCAAACACTAAGTCCAGTAGCTCCATGTGCGACTTCTGGGAATTTATTTCCAAAGGGCTGAGGTGGCTCAGCTCTTCCAGGATTGCATGCAACATGAATCTCTTCCTTAGGCTGGTACCACTCCCTGTATGCAGCTCTCCTTGGCAAATATCTCACAGCTCTGGCATCTTGAATGTCTTCTTGGGGTCTCCGCTGCCAACCAGACTTCACAGTCACAGCTTCATGCAATGGCATATCAGAGCCTTCTTTATTCATGGATGCTCCTGCTACACTCTGCCTGGCCTCTGCAACTCTCTGAAACTGTGGAGGAAGAACTGATGACCCCTTCACTCTTGCAAACTTCATGCCTCTAAAGCCAGCACCATGTGAATGAAACTGCCGAGTCTGGCGGCAGGTTCGGGATGGACTCTCTCCTACTTGAACCACATTTGCAAATTTTCTCTGCCCTGGACTTGTTGGAGTAGAAAATGCTTTCAGTATTTTCCTTTCAAAAATTGGAGGCTTAGCTGGGTGTGGTCTTGCCGTGAAGGTACAGTTTCTATTGTTTACTTGTAAATCTTGAGGCCTCTCCTTAATCACTTTAATCTCACTTTTTCCATTGTTTACTTGTAAATAGCTAGGCCTCTCCTTAATCACTTTAATCTCCTTATCAAAAGGAACCTCTCCTTCACATGCCTTGGCCCCACCTTTAATCTTCCTAGTGTAGGTTTCAGATTCAAACTGGACATTCTGCATTTCTTTCTGCCCCATCTGCTCTTCTTCACTGTAGATCTGTACAATATTCACCATTAATAGACATTAGGCTGTCTTGAAATATCCTCTACCAAAGACATTAGTCCATTGCTTTTCAACTTAGCATCAGGCAAGCATTTGGGCTGTGGGCAAACTGCTGCCAGACTCTTTATCAAAATATCCCAGTTGCTGCCTAAGTCTTTATTTTCCTCTGGAACTACATTTTTTGCAGCAATGCTTTCTTCCAGGCTTCTACTAGAATGGCCCGTTAAGCTCTGCGTACAGTAGTCAACAGGTTTTCTAGCCCAAAGTTCCAAAGTCTTCCACATTTCTCCAAACATCCACATGATCAGGTTCTTCACAGCCAACAGCCCACTCTCTGGTACCAAATAACTGTATTAGTCACTTTTCTGTTGCTGTGATAAAACACCATGACCAAGGAACTTATAAAAGGAAGAGTTTATTTGAACTTACGATTGATGGTTCCAGGGAATTAGAGTCCATTGTCATGGGAGGCATGGTGGCTGGAGCTGGAGTAGCAAGCCGAGGTTCACATCTTGCAATGAGCACAGAAAGCAGAGAGAGAGAGAGAGAGAGAGACTGGAGACCTTGAGGCTTGTTAAACTCACTAAGCCCGCCCCCAATGTTGTACTTCCTCCAGCATGGCCACACCTTCTAAGACCTCCAAGAACAGTGCCACCAACTGGAGACAAAATGTCTGAATACTTAAAGCCTATGGGGGACACTGTCATTCAAACCACCACAGAGCAGGTGGTGCCAGGTCTTTTTCTCTTCCTGTGGCTGCTTTCCAGAACAGACAGATTCAGGCTGGGAGGGAGTAGTCCTCTCTGTGCTCACCCTCCTCTGTCTCTCCTCTTCCTGTACTTTCCTGTATAATTTCCGTCCAGTTTCCCAGCTCCATCGTGAGAGTGAACCAGGCATCTAGGGAGGGAGGCTGTAGAATATAAAATTCAGCCTCTGGGCTTTGGAAAACAGTCTTTAAAATGTTACCAGTGGAAAAAAAATGACAAAACAAATGTATCTTTTCTTATTAATGTGGGACCCCATATTTCATTTGGCTGGAGCATTAAAAGAGCTGGCCAGCCCCCTCCCCCCCCACTTGCCAATTGATAAGATGAGCCCTGCAACCCTGCTTTGAAGATTCAGGCAAAGGGCGCACATTCCTGCATTATCTAAAGAGCACATCTTGGTTTTGAGAACCAACTGGGGCCACTACTGGCTTGCATAAGCACAGCCTTTTGTAGAGTGCACACTGTGAATTTCCTGGGCACCCCCTCACCTCCATTCTCACCAGAAGCCCCCCAAATGCTGGTACATAAGACCCCAAACTCCTGTAAATAAACAGGTTATGGTTCATAGTGGCTTTACATGGGCCGGAAGACTGGCGCTGGTGTCCCTGCTGACACCAGGAACCTCAACCCACGTGAGTGAACGCTGGAGAACTCCACAGCCCACAATTAACACTGAGCATGTCCTACAATGTAATTTTAATGATATTTTTCTATTTAGGGGAAACATGTTCTCTCTTCCCCTCCCTCCCTCCCTCCCTCCCTCCCTCCCTCCCTCCCTTCCTTCCTTCCTTCTTTCCTTCCTTCCTTCCTTTCTTCTTTCCTTCCTCCCTTTCTATGGAGATACTTGGTTGTAGAAGTGGGCATGCTAGCTCAGGTTCTCCCTCCAGTCCTTCTCTCAGGGCATCCACACTTGACTCACTTGGCATGTTGTTAAAGAGAGGCCTCTGAGTGGTAACTTCAACTCAGTGAGATAATAAGGTCTGTTGGCTGAGAAGACTGAGAGATTGGTGTCTCAGGGCTCTCTAGCGGAATGAAACCAGTAGAATAAATGTGTATTAAAAACAGATTCGGGGCTGGAGAGATGGCCTAGCGGTTAAGGGTGCCGACTGCTCTTGCAGAGGACCTGGGTTCGATCCCCAGCACCCACATGGCGGCCGAGAACCGTCTGAAACTCCAATTCCAGGAGAGCTCCAGTTCTGGGGGAATCCGAGACTCTCTTCTGACCTCTGCGGCATTGCACGACACAGGTGCACAGACCTGCATGCAGACAGTATATTGATACACATACAGAAATAAATAAAATTAAAAAAAACAAAACAAAACAGATTCACGGCTGGGCGTGGTGGCACACACCTTTAATCCCAGCATTTGGGAGGCAGAGGCAGGTGGATCTCTATGAGTTCAAGGCCAGCCTGGTCTAAGAGCGAGCTCCAGAGCAAGTGGGGCTAAAGGGAGACCCTGTCTCAAAAATACAAGAAAAAAAAACCCAGATTCATTAGGCAGGCTTACACAGTATGGTCTGGGTAGTCCAACAGCAGCTGCCTTCTCACTAGAGGTACTGAAAACCTGGCTGTTGCTTAGTCTGTGAGGCTGGTTGCTTCAGCAGGCCCAGCATGGTACTATTTGCCTCTGGCTCCTAGAGAGCCACTGGTCTTCAGTTCATAGTCAGAGGCTGAAGAATTTGGGTTCTGATGTTAGTGAAGACTGGTGGCAGCAGCAGCTGGGTAGATGAACGTGATAGCAAGATGTGAACAGGGGGATGAACCAATCAGCGTGACAGAGTGCTATCCAAGTAGGCAAATGAAAAGCCTTTTCCCTCCAACTTCATTTTATCTGCCTATCACCCACCTACTTGAAGTGACTCTTATTGCTTCATAGAGCCAGATCAAGAAAATCCCTTATACAGAAGTGCCCAGAAGCTCATCTCTGAATTGATTCCAGATCCAGTCAAGTTGACCGCCAAGATTAACCTCCACAACTAGTATGTAATCTTTTAAATAGCACTCTGAGATGAAAGCTTCTGGTAGAACTTTGGCGATGAACTTTAAGACTATGCAAAATAGCAAAGGGGCTTTTAATATGGCTGATAGCCTAGGAATCCCAGTAATCAAGTACAACAGACACAAAAGTGTTATTAGAGTAAAATGAGTTTGTGAACTTGGAATAGATATTTGCAAGCAGAACATATTTTATACATTTAGCCATTTTATTCATTATTTCTTAAAAACTGGTGGAAAGGATTTTCAATGGTGCCTGCATTCATTGTTCTGGAGTGTACAAATGTGAAGATGGTTGGCTTTGACTTCTTTGTGCCAGGCCTCTGGGGCAGCTGAGAGAGGTTGGCTTAAATTCTGTTCTTTTCAGAATGTGTTTAGAGTAGAATCACTTTAAATTTCTGTAGCATGTTTCCAAATTCAGTCTTCTCCCTACAAAGTCTCCAGTGAGCTTGAATTAAGACTATAATGCTGACTTCTCCCTACAAAGTCTCCAGTGAGCTTGAATTAAGACTATAATGCTGACCATGGCTTCAGAATTTCAGGAGTAAAATTGTGGGCTGGTTTATAGAAATATGACAAAATTTAATCATACTAAAAATTTTGTTGAATTTATTAGTTCATGGTTTTTGATCCAAGCACTTAGGGAGGCAGAGGCAAGTGGATTGTGAGTTTGAGGCCAGCTTGATATACAATAGTGAGTTACAGGCCAGCCAGGGCTACATAGATTCTGACACACACACACACACACACACACACACACACTCCACAAGAAAAAATTGAGTCCTTTAGAAAAATAAGTCATAGTCTTTGAGATGAAACATTGACAACTTATTGAAATTATTGTGAATAAAAGGAAATCTACAAAACTGTACATGGAACACTGTCTCTAAAGATTATGAAAGAGAATCGCTGGCTGTTTCCAAAGTGTGCTTCAGTGTCACAGCAGGTATGGCAGGAGGGGAAGTATAATATACTAAGAGGAAAACTGAAGTCCTGGACAGAACAGAGATGGAGAAGAAAATGATAGCTAGAAGGTCAATACTGACCATAGGTTGGCAACTATGCCCATCTTCCTGTGAAGGCAGCATTACCAATGGAAAATGTATTTTAGCAGTTATTAGCTGTTACTAAACTGAGAAAGATGGCAGGCCTGGTAGATAACCAATAGAGGAAGCCAGATGAAATTTTAGAGAGAAGGCTGGAAGAGACACAACCAAGGGAGCCAAACCCCAGGAAACTAGAAGAATTTCGTTCATTGCCACTGAAAGTCTTCAGTGAGAGCAGTTGGATGCTAATCCTGAAAGAATGGGTCAGAAATATGGTCAGAATAGAAAGTCTGCACACCATGGCTGGATATGTAAAGTAAAGGTGGGCCTTGGTCAGTAAATCATTTGACAAGACAAGAAGTTTATGGTTTTATTTTTTCTTTATGGAATAATCCCTAATACAAAAAAATCAAAGAATATGTTAGAGCAAAAATATGTCTAGGCTACAAGATAAATAAAAAGAGGAAAGAATCATTGGCTTTCAATCCCAGGAAACTGTTCTCATTTGCTGTTTGTGTTAATGAAGAAAATGATCAAAAATGGTATTTAAAAAATTTGAAAATTCAACTGTATTTCCTGAAAAGAATCGTAATACCAAACATATCTAACCATTGTAAATGCAGGAGAAAAAGCTGTCCAAAGCTTGGAATGTGGAAAAGTTAACCATCAAATGAGCTCATCCATGGGTCCTGGTCTGCTCTAAAACTTAGGAAATCAAACCTTTAAATCTCAGTGGAAGCTGCAGTTCAGGATCAGCCGAGGTGCTTCTCTCCATCTGAACCTAGTGGGGACTTTTCTGTGAAACTAGTTTAATTGCCCAGTCAAACAAACTATTTGCAGTTTTTGATTCTATTTGAGTATCAATAATTTTGGGTGTGTGACTCTGTGCTGAGCATTATAGACAATTCAATACTGTCTCTGGCCTCTGTGCCCTAGAAGACATTTGCCCCCAACCCCCAGTTGTGAAAATTGAAACAGTCTCCATATAGTGTCAGATATCCCCTTGGAGCTAAAATCAGTCTTATTTAGGATGCACTAACCAAAGCAATTCTGCAACAATAAATGTGTAAGAAGAAGCCAGCATGACATAAAGATGTCTATACAAAAGATACTATGGGTTTATAAGATGGAACTTGCCTCCAGTGCATCCTTGGTGCACAAGAAGCATAGACTACAAAGGAGAAAAGGAATTGAGGAACTTAATATGGTGGTCAGAAAGAAAGGATCTCAAGTTATAATATATGTTGAGGCTATTACTACTGCCAGTTTCTAAACTCTAAGAAGACCTGGTCACCTTGCACACCTTTCCTTGTTAAGTGAAACCACGTGTATGCATCACACCAACATGCTCCGCATCTCACCAGGATCCAAAACATATACTGAATAAAGCAAATTCTTTGTGGAAAGGATCTCACATTGTCTTGGCTTTAAAAAATTCTAGGTTAGAAATTCTTTCCGTACACCTATACCTTGTAGGTTATTGTCAGTATTTTCTTCTAACATTTTCAGAGTTTCAGGTTTTACATCGAGGCCTTTAATTAATTTAGAATTAACTTTTGTATAAGGAGAAAGGTAGGGGTTTAATTTCATTCTTCTACAGGAGATGATCAAGTTTTGCCTGCACCATTTGCTAAAGATGCTATCTTTCCTCCATTGAGTGTTTGTGGCTCCTTTGCCGAATATCACATGGCTGAAATTGTATGTACTCAAGTTTGTGTCTTTGATTTTATTCCATTGATCTACAGGCCTATTTTTTGTGCCAGTACCATGCTGTTTTTATGAGTATAGCTCTGTAGTAGAGATTGAAATCTTGTATAGTAATTCACCCTGCATTATTCTTTTTGCTCAGGGTTGCTTTGGCTATCAGGGGTCTTTTGTTTTTCTATATGAATTTTAGGATTTTTTTTTCTAATTCTGTGAAAAAAGTCATGGGGATTTTTATTGGGATTGCATTGAATCTATATCTTAATATGGGTAGGATGGTCATTTTTACTGTATTAATTCTTCTGATCTATGAACATGGGAGAGGCTTCCATCTTCTAGTGTCTTCCTCAATCTCCTTCAAAGAGTTAAAATTTTTGTTGTAGAGATCTTTAATGTCTTCAACCATGTTTATCCCAAGATTTTTTTGAGGCTATTGTAAATGGAAGGTTTCCATGTTCTCCTTCTCCAATTGCTTGTTATTGGCATATAGGAAGGCTACTGATTTTTGCACAGCAGTTGTGCAGGAATTAAGGTCAACAATCGACAAGTGGGACCTCATTAAACTAAAAGGCTTCTGCACAGCAAAAGAAACAATCAAAGAAGTGAAGAGAAAACCCACAGAGTGGGAGGAAACCTTCATTAGTGATACATCTGACAGAGGTTTAACATACAGAGTATATAAATTACTCAAAAAACAAAGGACCAAGAAAACAAATGACCCAATTAAAAGATAGGCTAAAGATATGAATAGACTTCTCAAGAGAAGAAGTTAAGATGGCTCAGAAACATCTTAAAAAGTTTTCAACATCGTTAGTAACTAAGGAAATGCAAATAAAAACCACTTAAAGATTTCATCTTACACAGGTAAGATTGGCTATGATCAAGAAAACAAACAGCACCAAATGCTGGAGAGCATGTGGAGAAAGGGCAACACTCATCCACTGCTGGTGGAATTGCAAACTCATACAACCCCTGTAGAAAGCAGTGTGAAGAGTTCTTAAAAGATTAAATGAACTTACCATTTGATCCAATTATACCACTCCTAGGTATATACCCAAAGGATTCATCCTATAAGAGAAATATGTACACAACCATGTTTATTACTGCTCTTTTCACAATAGTGAAAAGATGGAAGCAGCCCAGGTGCCCTTCAGTTGACGAGTGGATAAGGAAAAGGTTGTACATTTATGCAATGGAGTTCTATACAGCAGGGAAGGACAACATCATGGGATTTGTAGGCAAATGGATGGAACTGGAAGCTGTTATACTAAGTAACACAATCTCAGAGAAACAAATGTATGTTATCCCTCATTTGTGATTCCTAACATAGAATCCTTACATCTAAGTCACAGTGGGTCGATAATATCACATTGACCATTATTGTTATAGATCTAGCTTGAAGTATATGTCTCTATTTTCCTCAGTTCTAAGATTTATGAGAAAAGAAATTTTTAAGTACATTAAAATATATATTGGGCTGGAGAGATGGCTCAGTGGTTAAGAGCCCTGACTGCTCTTGCAGAGGACCTGGGTTTGATTCCCAGCACCTACACAGCTAAGAACCATCTTAGGCTGGGCATGGTGGCACACAACTTTAATCCCAGCACTCTGGAGGCAGAGGCAGGTAGATCTGTGAGTTCAAGGCCACCCTGGTCTTCATAGCACTCCAGGGTATCTGGGACTAAAGGGAGACCCTGTCTCAAAAAAATTATATATATATATATCAACTCACTATGTAATTTACAAATGCAAAGTTTTATTTTTTACCTGTACACAAGCTTATGGTTAAACTGTGAATCCCTAAATACATTTTGCAATTAATCTATAGTTTTATTTCAGACTTTGTAAATTTGCTATATGTAAGAGTGTAAAAAAAAAAGTTAATAGGGGCTGGAGAGATGGCCTAGCGGTTAGGAGCGCCGACTGCACTTGCAGAGGACCCAGGTTCGATCCCCAGCACCCACATGGCGGCCGAGAGCCGTCCCGTCTGAAACTCCAGTTCCAGGAGAACTCCAGCTCCAGGGGAATCCGAGATCCTCTTCTGACCTCCGCGGCATTGCACGACACGGGTGCACAGACTTGCATGCAGACAGTACATTCATACACATACAGAAATAAATAATAATAAAAAAAATTAAAAAAAAAAGTTAATAGTAGAATCATGAACAACAAAGGCTGGACTAGATGCTCCCAAGGCAAAGAGTTGAAGTGTTCTAAGTACTGGAGTGCAAGAAAGCTGTGACATGCTTCAAGTAGAAAACACATTGTTTTATAAGCTTTGTTCAAAGTACAAGCTCTTAGCTGTGAATTTGATGCTAATGAAGTAACAATGTACTGAATAAGGATATGGTTCTTTTATAACAAAGCATACATAAAGCATGGATTTATGGAGATGGCTTTATACAATAGAAGTAGGAAATGAGAAATTATTGATAAAAGCTACAAAATTCAGCTGGGTGTGGTGGCGCACGCCTTTAATTCTAGCACTTCGGAGGCAGAGGCAGGCAGATCTTTGTGAGGTCAAGGCCAGCCTGGTCTACAGAGCGAGTTCCAGGACAGCTACAGGGAGACCCTGTCTCTAAAAGACTAAAAAAAAAAAAAAAAGCTACAAAATTTTAGTTATGCAAAATAAGTAAGCCTCATTATCTAATGTACAACATGGTAGCCATAATGGATAATTTTGTAGCATATGCTTGATTCATTCTTTTTTTTAATTTTTTAAAAAAAATTTATTTATTTATTTATTTATTTATTTATTTATTTATTTGTATGAATGTACTGTCTGCATGTAGGTTTGTGCACCTGTGTCGTGCAATGCCGCGGAGGTCAGAAGAGGGTGTCGGATTCCCCTGGAACTGGAGTTCTCCTGGATTTGGAGCTACAGACGGTTCTCAGGCGCCATGGATGCTGGGGATCGAACCCAGGTCCTCTGCAAGAGCAGTCGGCGCTCTTAACCGCTAGGCCATCTCTCCAGCCCGCTTGATTCATTCTAAGAGGGTTGATTTTAAATACTTTCAGCAAAAAGAAAGTGGTAACAAAGTTACATAGTGATTGATCGACTGATTGATTGATGAAGATTTTCTGACCAGAGACCTCAAAACTTAACTCCGTAATTCCTTTTCTAAAATTTTAAATTTATTTTTGTATGTGTATGAATGTACTGTCTGCATGTCGGTTTGTGCACCCGTGTCGCGCAATGCCACGGAGGTCAGAAGAGGGTCTCGGATTCCCCTGGAACTGGAGATCTCCTGGAATTGGAGCTACGATGGTTCTCAGCCGCCATGTGGGTGCTGGGGATCAAACCTGGGTCCTCTGCAAGAGCAGTCAGTGCTCTTAATCACTAGGCTATCTCTCTAGCCCCCAACTCTGTAATTCTTTACAGAACAATAGTTGGATATTTGATAATATAATGTTTTTTATTTTTTATTTATTTTAATTTTTTTATTTTAACAATAAGTAATAAGTAATGGATACAAGCATCCTTCATGTAAAACCAATTTGCAAGCAACTATGCCCAAACCCACAAAGCTTGTGGCATCAGCCAGTGAATTATTCCTCCAAGGAGAGAGCTAATAGCCAATTAGATTTGGGATATACAGACATATGGTTGCCACTGCTGTGTAGTATTTCCAGGCAGGTGAGGTGTAGCTGATGCTGACAGAGGAGTCTTGCTTGATTCAAGGAGACCAATATTTGCTTTATTGATTTAGTGGCCTTTGGTAACACTCTCCAGCATTCCAGAGACCAACTGTATATTTGCAAGTGTGGTCTCAATACATCTTTCCCATGCTTACACCAGGTCTTTGACAGCAGGACCTTACCACCTCTCCTCTTGCAGGCACGTTTACAGGAAAGAAGCCTTTACCTTTTGGGGGGGCTTGGATCCCCTGGCCAACATCCCATTGGCAGAATAATCCATTGCTGATATCAGAGCTCTCCTGTTTTAATATATTTTATTTTGCTTAATTGCACAGCTTATAAAGACTTTAGTATTACATTTGGCTCTGAATAAAGAATAATCCTTTCACAGTTCCTATGTCTATTAGTCAATTAAAGAAAACAGTTATACTGGTTTTATAAAAGATTATCTCTATGACAGTTGGCTCTAATTTACAGTTAGGGAATGACTTCATTACCATCATGTTTTTCTTTGTTCTATGAAAAGGAGGTAAGAAAGTCTCTCATATTAAAACTTTGCGGTACCTGGAAGGTAAAGTTCATTAGGACTCATTATAAACAGTTGTTACAAATAGGAGCCACAGAGATGATGCCTGTAGGAGTCTGAGGCTTTTCTTCCTTTTAATGTTTAGATGGGCCAACTTCTCTGCTGGTATTTCTTGGTACATCCTGCACAATGAAAAGCTGTATCTTTTCTTTCTCAGCCATTAAGTTGGTGACATTTTTACCAGTGGGAACATGCAAATCTTTTCCAATAGTTAGTTTTAAGATTTAAATGGAAAAATTTGACAAAAGGTTTAATATATAATTGTATCCCCCCTTTTTATTTTAGGTTTTTATTTTTTGATCCATGAGTCTCAAAAAGGCAGTTGTAGTACACATACTTATACGCAGGAATCAAGGTGTAACTTTTCATTAAATTTACCCAAACTGTTTATCATTGACTGTATGTTGTTAATTTGGGAAGCAAACTTAATTCCTTAAGTTAAATTATCCTACAAGTAAAAGAAAATGTTACAAGATGATACTGCACAAAACAAAAATTATAGAGAACATTTGTATACATTAATCCCAAAGTTGTTATACAAATTTTAAGTAAAACAAATGTGGACAATAATTGATATTTCTAATTAGCTTAAATGTATTACAGTTTTTATTAAAACATTTTAACCAATGTTGTTTAATGCACGCCCTTTAATCCTAGCACTCGGGAGGCAGAGGCAGGCGGATCTTTGTGAGTTCAAGGCCAGCCTGGTCTACAAAGTGAGTTCCAGGTCAGCTGGGGCTACAGGAAGACCCTGTCTCAAAAAGACCAAAAAAAAAATAATAGATATTTTTACTTTTACTAAGTCCTAAAATACCGTATAATATGTAAACAAATTTTGGGCAAATTTGGATATCTGCTAAACTCAAATCAATTAAATATACATTAATTGAATATAGACCTGTGTCCCCCTCCCAACACTCCCACCCCATGAGATTCACTGTTTCAGTCAGTTCTTTGATGCAGTCTTTTCCGTTGTTGGGTTGTTGTTCTTTCCAATATGCATCACTCCCCACAAGAAATATTTACAACTGGGTTATTGGCAGTAGCATCCACAGATGAGGAATACCATTCGTCGTTTGTTTTTCTGGGACTGTGTTACATCACTTAACATAATATCTTCTAGTTCCATCCATTTACCTGCAAAGTTCATGATATTGTCTTTTTTTTACTGCTGCATAGAACTCCATTGTGTAGATGTACCACATTTTCTCTATCCACTCTTCAGTTGAGGGGCATTTGGGTTGGTTCCAGCTTTTTGCTATTGTGAACAGAGCTGCAATAAATATAGCTGTGCATGTACCTCTGCGGTAAGATGAGTCTTGTGGGTATATACCCAGGAGTGGTATGACTGGGTCAGATGGCAAGCTCATTTTGAATCTTCCAAGGGTTCTCCACACTGCTTTCCATACTGGCTGTACAAATTTACATTCCCACCAGCAATGGATGAGTGTTCTCCTTTCCCCACAACCTCTCCAGCACTTGGTATCATTTTTTTTTTCCTAGCCAGTCTTATCGGAGTGAGATGATATCTAAAGAGGGTTTGATTTGCATTTCCCTAATTATTAGTGATGTTGAACACTTTTTAAGATGTTTCTCAGCCATCTCCAATTCCTCACCTGTGAAGTCTGTTCAGCTCTTTGCTCCATCTATTGAGTGGGTCATTTGTTTTCTTTCTCCTTTGTTTTTTGAGTAGTTTATATACTCTGGAAATCAATGCTTTGTCACATGTATCTGTGGGAAGGTTTCCTCCCACTCTGTGGGTTTTCTTTTCACTTCCTTTATTGTTTCTTTTGATGTACAGAAGCTTTTGAGTTTAATGAGTTCCCATTTGTCAATTGTCAACCTTAATTCTTGCTCAGCTACTGTCTGATTTAGGAAGTCTTTTCCTATGCCTATGTCTTGTACTCTACTGCCAAGTTTTTCTTCTATTGCCTTCAGAGTTTGGGGTTTCACGTTGAGGTCTTT
The DNA here is from genome assembly GCA_009823505.1 of Rhizomys pruinosus. NCBI lineage: Eukaryota > Metazoa > Chordata > Mammalia > Rodentia > Spalacidae > Rhizomys > Rhizomys pruinosus. The sequence goes on from VZQC01012004.1 coordinate 969,934, forward strand.
GATCCATCTGGAGCTGACTTTTGTACAGGGGGAGAGGTAGGGGTTTAATTTCATTCTTCTACAAGTGGTGATGCAGCTTTGCCAACACCACTTGCTAAAGATGCTGTCTTTCCTCCATTGTGTCTTCTTGGCCCCTTGTCAAATATGAGGTGGCTGAAATTGTATGTGCTCAAGTTTGGATCTTCGGTTTTGTTCCATTGGTCAACAGGTCTGTTTTTGTGCCAGTACCAAACTGTTTTTATGACTATAGCCCTGTAGTATAGTTTGAAGTCTGGTATAGAAATCCCCCCTGTATTGGTCTTTTCACTCAGGGTTGCTTTGGCTATTCAGGGTCTTTTGTTTTTCCAAATGAAATTAAGGATTTTTTTCCAAGCTTATGAAGAACCTCTTGAGGATTTTAATTGGGATTGCATTAAATCTGTACAAGAGTTTGGGTAGAATGGACATTTTTACTATATTAATTTTCCCAATCCATGAGTATGGGAGGTTTTGCCATCTTCTGTTGTCTTTTTCAATTTCCTTTTATAGAGGTTTAAAATTTTTGTTGTAGAGATCTTTGGTTTCTTTGCTTAGGTTTGTTCCTAGGTATTTTATTGTTTTTGAGCTATTGTGAGTGGGAAGGTCTCCTTGTATTCCTTCTTCAGTTGCTTGTTGTTGGTATAAAGAAAGGCTACTGATTTTTCTAGATTAATTTTGTATCCTGCCACTTTACTGAAACTCTTAATCATTTCTAGGAGTTTTCTGGTGGAGTTCTTAGTATCCTTTAAATAAACAATCATATCATCAGCAAAAAGGGATAGCTTGACTTTCTCTTTTCCAATTAGTACTCCTTTAATTTCCTTTTCTTGCCTTATTGCCCTAGGAAGTGTTTCAAGCACTATATTGAAGAGGAGTGGTGACAGGGGACAGCCTTGCTGAGTTCCTACCTTTAAGGGGAGTGCTTCTGTCATTTCCATTTAGGATGATATTGACTGTGGGTTTCCTGTATATGGCTTTGATTACATTGAGGAATGAACCCTCCAATCCAATTTCCTCTAGGACTATAAGCATGAAGGGATGCTGGATTTTGTCAAAGGCTTTTTCTGTGTCAATTGAGATGATCGTGTGGTTTTTGTCTTTCAGTCCATTTATATGTTTGATGATATTTATTGATTTTCTTACATTGAACCATCCCTGCATTTCTGGTATGAATCCAACTTGGTCATGACAGATGATCTTCTGGATGTGGGTCTGTATGTGATTTGCAAGTATTTTATTTAGAATTTTTGCATCTGTGTTCATAGTGAAATGGGTCTATAGTTCTGCTTTTTGGTTGTATTTTTGCCTGGTTTTGGTAATATAGTGATGCTGGCTTCATAGAAGGAATTTGGAAGAATTCCCACTGTATCCTTCTAAACAACTTGAGTAATAATGGTTGTAAGTATTTTTGAAATGTTTTATACAATTCTGCCATGAAACCATTTGGGCCTGTGCTTTTTTTAGTTGGGAGGTTTCTTATTACATCTGCAATTTCTTCATATATTATTGGTCTGCTTATGCTGTTGATCTCTTCTTGGTTGAGCTTTGGTGATTCCCAGGATTTCAGATATTCATCCATTTCTTCTAGGTTTTCCAAACTTAGTAGAGTATAGGGTTTTGCAGTATTCCTGTATGATTGTCTGGATCTTTTCTTTGTCTGTTGTGATATTTCCCCTTTCATCACAGATTCTATTGATTTAGAGTTGTTCCTTCTTTCTTTTGGTTAACTGGGCTAGAGGTCTGCCTATCTTGTTTATTCTCTCAAAGAACCAGCTTTTGGATTCATTGATTTTTTTGTATGGTTTTCTTTGTTTCTATTTCATTGATGTCTGCTCTAAGTTTTGTTATTTCTTCTTGTCTGCTGCATTTAGGGTTCATTTGTTGTTGTCTCTCAAGTATTTTTAGCTGCAGTGTTAGATAGTTCACTTATGCTCTTTCTGTTTTTTTGATGTAGGCACTCAGGGCTATAAACTTCCCTCTTAGGGCTGCTTTTAAAGTGTCCCATAGGTTTTGTTGTGTTGTATTATCATTGTCATTCAGTTCCAGGAACGTTTTTCTTTCTTGACCCATTCATTATTCAGGAGAGTGTTGTTTCATCTCCATGTGTTCTTGTGGGTTGTAGGGCTTATCCTGGTGTTGATATTGAGCTTTATTGCATTGTTGGTCTGATAGAATGCATGAGATTATTTCAATCTTTTTGAATTTGTTTAGTTTTTTCCTGTGTCCCAGTATATGGTTTATTTTGTAGAATGTTCCATGGGGTGCTGAGTAGAAAGTGTATTCTCTGGTGTTTGGGTGGAATATTCCATAGATGTCTGTGAGGTCCATTTGGTGTATTGTATCATTCAGTTCAGATGACTTTCTGTTTATCCTTTGTCTTGTTGAGCTGTCCAAAGGGCTTAGTGGGGTATTGAAGTCCCCTAGTATAAGTGTGCTGGAGCTAATCTGTGCCTTGAGGTCCTGGAGAATTGTCTTTATAAAGTTTGGTGCACCAGAGCTTGGTGCATATGTATTCATGATTGTGAAATCTTCATGGTCAATTGTTCCTTTGATAAAGATGCAATGGCTCTCTTTGTCTCTTTTGATTTCTTTTACTTTGAAGTCTATTTTGTCTTATATTAAAATAGCAACACTTGCTTTCTTTTTGGTACCATTTGCCTCGAATATTTTTTTCCATCTCTTCACCTTAAGTTGGTGCCTATCCTTGAGGGTAAGATGCTTTTCTTGTAGACACCATATATATGGGTTTTGTTTCCTAATCCAGTCTCCCAGTTTATGTCTTTTGATTGGGGAGTTTAGTCCATTAATATTCAGGCTTATAATTGAAAGATGAATGTTGCTTCCTTTCACCTTATTATCCATTTGCATTTTTAGTCTCAGTTTCTACTTCTGCAGTTATGTTTTTATTAGTTTCTCTTTCTAGGTGCTTGGGGATAGGTGCTCCTCTCTTCTGCCCTTTGAATTGCTTCAAGTATTTTCTGAAGAGTTGGTTTTCCAGACATTATTTTATCATCTTGTTTATGTCATGGAAGATTTTTCTCTCTCCTTCAACAATAATCAACATTTTTGCTGGGTATAGTAATCTGGGTTGGCATCCATAGTCCTTTATCCCTGGGAATGCTTTGCTCCATTTTCTTCTTGCTTTCATGGTTTGCACTGAGAAGTCAGTTGTAATTCTGATGGATTTCCCCTTGTATATGACTTGTTGTTTTTCTCTTGTAGCTTTCAGAATTTTGTCTTTGTTTTGGGCATCTAGTATTTTAACTATGATATGGTGTGGGGAGTTTCTTTTCTGATCTTGTCTGTTGTGAGTTCTATGTGCTTCTTGTATTTGTATGGGTTTGTCTTTTTGTAGTTTGGGGAAATTTTCATCTATTATTCTGTTGAAGATCTGATCAATACTATTCTCTTGAGATTCTTCTCCTTCCTCTATTCCTATGATACAGAGGTTTGATCTTTTCATAGTGTCCCACATTTCCTGGTTGTTCCACTTTTGTGTATTTTTAAATTTTTTATAATCTTTATTTGAGCTTTTTAGTTGCTCTGTGTTATCTTCCAGGTCTGATATTCTTTGTTCTGCTTCCTCTGTTCTATTTCTGAGGCTTTTTACATTTCTTTCCTCTTGACTGGATGAGTGTTCTATTTCCTTTTTCATTTCATACTGTGATTTCTTTAGTATTTCCACTTCCTTATGGAGCTTCTCAATCTCTTCTTGGTGCTCCTTAGTTCACTGGTTGGCTTCCTTTTTCAGTGTTTCCACTTCCTTCCAGAGTTTGTCATTTTCTCCTTCTAGTTCTTTCTGAAGTGATAATGTAATGTTAAACGAAACTTTAGAAATCATAATTACCTTAAATTATAACAATGTGTATATAGTTTTAATGTTACTATTTTATTTGGAAACATATTCAATAAAACACATTAAAAATTATAGGTTAAAGCATCTGCTGTGGATGACTGGCCTCCTAGCTAAATGGAAGCCAAGTGTTCCTTTATCTGATCACTTCCACCATCTCTGCTATGCCCTTTGGAAATTCTTAAATACTTTATGGGCATATTTTTTTCCTGGAATAACTGCTTAGAGGATGAATATTATTTTTGTCCAAATTTTGTTGAGGATGGAGCCAGTGCTGTAATAGTCTTGTGTGTCTTAGTAACCCTTTGGAGTCTTGAAAGTGAAGCTCAGCAGAGAGATTTAGATGCACAGGCTCTGAAGGAACATGTCCCATGCATTAGAAGATGGGGGATGGTGCACCTGCAGAGAAAACTTTCAAACTCTATTAAGTTATCTAATGTGGAAACTGTAATTGAGACCAAACTGAATAAGAAGCTTGACCTTAATTTCCCTTAAAATATTTGTACCTTGGGGTCTGGAAAGATGGATCAGTGGCTAAGAGCACTTGCAATTCTAGATGAGAACCTTGGCATTTGGTTTCCGGCACTCACATGACAGCTAACAACCACCCCGTAGCTCCAATTCCAGTGGATCAAACACTGTCTCCACAGATCCATGCAGGCAAAGCATTCATTCATGTAAAATGAACCACAAAATAAATAAAATATTTGTAATAAAACATTGAATTGTAAAATAATTTTCCTTTTCCTTTAATTTCGTTTAAATTAAATGGGGATACTTTAAAAGCATGGTACATAAGAGGCTTTAGAAGCATGAGAGATGGCTCAGCAATTAAGATTACTGGCTGCTCTTGCAGAGGACTGGGATTCAATTCCCAGCACCCACATGGCAGCTAACAACCATTAATAAGTCCAGTTCTAGGGAATCTGATATTCTCTTCTGACCTCCTTGGGCATTGCGCACACATGGTGCACTTACACATATGCAGACAAAACACATACATGGGTGCACTTATGCACATGCAGGCAATATATTTATACACTAAAATAAAAATAATATATACATTTGTAGGACGTGTGGCACATAAGAATTTTTATTTCTTAATATTATCGGAAATGAATAATGAGAAGGTTCATACCTAATTTGAGGACGTTAACTACTGCCATTTCTTTATTGAAATATCTTTGATCTCATGGTGGAATCTTTGATAGTTATGTTCATCAATGTGGCCAGAAATAATTTGGAATTTGAAATAAAATAGTATTAGTTTCATTTTAGATCATAGTGTTTGGTTGGATGTGAACTTCCCCCATAGGCTCCTTGGTGTGCTGGCTGTTAACTGATGGCTTTGTGTGAAGTGACTGGTTCTTGAGAGCTCTTATTTAACCCTTGATGGATATATGCCATGGTGACATTACTAGAAGGTTGTGGAAGGCAGGGACAGGGTTTAGTTGGAGAAGTGGACCACTGGAGGCATGTCTTTGGGCTGCTCTTTTCTTGGCCTTCTCTTGCTTTCCTGATACTGCGAGGCTATCAGCTTTCTTCTGCCACGTCAGCCTTCAAGGTATCTCTGCTTTGCCATAGGCCTAAAAGCATGGACATAACCAATCCTGAGTCAAAACAAATATTTCCACCTTGAAATTGATTGTCTTAGGCATCTGTCAGAGTGATGCCTGCATAAGCGGTCGTAGAGGTTTTGTTATTGTTGTTGTTGTTTGTGGGATTTTTTTTTCGTCTTTTTTTTTTCTTTTTTTTGAGACAGGGTCTCCCTATAGTCCCAGCTGTTCTGGAACTCACTATGTAGACCAGGCTGGCCTTGAACTTACAGAGATCCACCTGACTCTGCCTCCTGGGATTAAAGGCATGCACCACCATGCCTGACTGGTCGTAGAGGTTTTAATCTATTTGTGGCACTGACCTATTTCAGAGAACTCTTGGAGGCATGATTTATGGTTAGTTAACCTAACGAAGTTCCAAATGGGACAATGGTTGCTATTGAGGGACTGCTTTACAGTAATGTAGCTGTCTGACCAGATAGTGTGCTGTGGATCTCATTTTCTGGGGAATAGATCCATTTTTTTTCCTAGAGAGAGTGTTTTATGTAGCCCAGGGTGGCCTCAAACATGTGATCTGACTGTCCCAGCCTCGTGAGTGCTGGTATTATAAGTAGTCATCAGACCCAGCTGAAACACCATTTTCAGCTTACCACTGCCTTGGCAGCTATACTAATGGACCTAAGGAGTTAAAGGCTAAGCAATGTAGGTGACACAAACTTAATTCCTTATATTTCCTGCAATGTGGAGGGACATCCATTAATGAAAGCTCCCGGCCTTTCTTACTGTACTTCCTTCCTGTGACTGAATTCTCACTGATGATTTGACAGAAAAATGGCCAAACTCAGCTCTGCCCCTTCCTAGCCCTTTTCTCTTTTTTGTGTGTGTGGGGGGTGGGTTTATTTGGCTTACATCTCCCAGGTCACATTTCATCACTTAGGGAGTCCAAGGTGGGAACTCAGGACAGGAACCTGGAGGCTATGGAAGAATGCTGCTTACTGGCTTGCTCTCCTGGCCCATGCTCAGCCTGCTTTCTCATACAACATAGAATAACCTGTCCAGGACTGGCACCATCCACAATGGGCTGGGCCCTCTCATATCACTCATCAACATAGAAAATAATCAACATACATGGCTGCAGGGCAGTCCAATGGAGGCAATTCCCCAGTCGAGGGAACTGTGTCGAGTTGACATTAATGCTATCCAGCAGAGAGGAGCACCAACTCTTACTGCCCATTCCACTGTTATGTTCTGACATAATCAGGACTTGCTGGGTTAGACCACTTAAGTATCATCAGAGATTTCTGTACATTTTTCATATTTACTCTTGAGGTTTAAATCCCCACTCAAGTAGAAAGAAGACTTATGGTCTATCTCTTCTGCAAAATGCCCCTCCTTCCTAGAGACAACCTTGAGAATCCTGCTACATGAACACTTCCTACTGGCCTTGGAAAATCTAAAGGACAGTTTCGTTGGGATGAAATTAGAAAATGTGAGCTTAAGGCTTTGCAGTCCCAGCCTCAGAGAACCCACAGATAACACAGTGGGAATGCATAGCTGGGTCCAATTCTGATGCCTCCTTATAAATTCCTACAAAGATCCTAGAAGACTACGTGGGGTGGTCTTCTTTGATTCATACAAGAAGGATGTTGAGGGATGCTTATGTGGATAGGTAGGGAGTCAGGAATGTCATTTTCTTTGATAGTTCAGTTGTGCTCCATGCAGAATCAGACCATCCTGGTTTCTTCTCTTTTGTGCTTTAGTCTGTAAGCCTCTCATTTTCCTGGTTCTTTGAGCATTTACTCTTCTCTCTCCACATTCCAGGGCTCCTTGTTTTCTCCATACAGGAGACCAGGATAGGCTTCGATGTAAGAAGACCTACTGCCACTAGATAGCCATACTTCTCTAACATCATTTCTCTGTACAAAGCCCTCTGATCAGAGTCTAGACATTCGCACTCATCCCGGAAGAGTTCTATGGCCACATCCTTGGATGTCAATGGATCCTGAAAAGCAGTCATCTCTTCTTCCTTCTATCAGTTTCCTCTCCAAGCAATTTTACCTATACAAATCTCAACTTTGTGTTCAGATTCTTTGACTTCACAGAAAATCCACTTTACCTGCTTCACTAGGCTACACTGGTGCACCAAGAGGTAGCAGGAAATGCAGCTCTGCTGGGGAAATGGTGTCAGCACTGAGCAGGCTATGGTGAGCTTCTGACCGGACTTGATGAGCAGCGTGGAACCCCCTAGCCCTTTTCTTATGACAAGCTACCCATGGGAAGCTCAGTTTGGAGTCTGAAATTTTGTCTTCCTAGTTTGACAGATGCCCAGGCAGAAGGTCTGAGGATATTCAATGCAACCTAATTCTGATCAAAAGGCTGAGTGTCCTATGTCCTGCTCCATGCCTGTGTCTTAGTGGTCTCCCTCACGTTCAGATGGCAAGGAAAAGGGTTCAAGCTCTGAGCTACTTCATTCCCCAAAGGAGTCCTCTTAGGAAAGGAACATGTGGTATCTAATCGAAGACACCGCCCTATTGCCAACACTGAGGCCTCCCTTGAACCTTTTACTCCTGGGTCTCTTACCCAGACACACTCCAGGTTTCAAAATAGGTTTGGTCTTCATATAAGTGTTTATTTACATAAGGCAGTTCCACTATTATCACTGGCTCTGGAGATACTAAATTTATCCAGACTGGGGGTGACAAAATGTCCTTTTTTTTTTTTTTTTTTTTTTTTAAGTCAGTTGAGGAGTGCTTAGCACTATTTCTTCAAAATAATTTTTTTTTTTGGTCTTTTCAAGACAGGGTCTCCCTGTAGCCCCAGCTGTCCTGGAACTCACTCTGTAGACCAGGCTGGCCTTGAACTCACAAAGATCCGCCTGCTTCTGCCTACCAAGTGCTAAGATTAAAGGCATGCGCCACCACGCCTGGCTCAAAGTAATTTTTACTGCTACAGGGGTGGAGGATCCTCAAAGATGTAATTGTGGTAAATAAGCTTTGTTATCCTAATAAAGGAAGAAGCTGCTATTTATCCCAATACCAATTTGGTTGGTGCACATCCTGTTTTTCACTTTTTTCTTCAAAGGGATGGATTCTGAGCCAGAGAGATGGCTCAGTGGCTAAGAGCACTGACTGTGCTTGCAGAGGACATGGGTTTCATTCCCAGTATCCACATGGGGGGTAAGAACCATCTTTGAGCCCCATGTGGTGACATGCACCTTTGATCCCAGCACTTGGGAGGCAGGGGCAGGCGGATCTCTCTGAGTTCAAGGCCAACCTGGTGTACAGGGCTAGTTCTGGGCCAGGTGGGGCTACAGGGAGACCCTGGCTCAGAAACACCAAAACCAAACCAAAACAAAACAAAACAAAAAACAAAAACAAACAAACAATAAAAGGGACAGATTCCACAGAAAACAACTCAAATTTCTAGTCTGATAGGTTGGTTACGTTTATTGATCTGGTGGGTTTTTAAATCCTTCCACATCCTCTATTGATGAGTCACACGTGCTGTGGAGCCCGGCAGTGCTGCACCCTGGAGGATAGTCTCCAGAGTCCTGTCAGTGTGGACTTGATCTTACCACAGCTCCAGCCCTTCTTCCCTGTGTGAACGGACTGCACTTGTCTCCATGGCACCGGAATGTGTGTTCTAGAATAGCGGGCTACTTGGGTCTTCAATCGCTCCTTCCCCACTTCAGCCCCAAACGGGGCCAAATAACACCCTGAGGTCCCCGAGCAAACAGTAGATTATATTGTTCCAGGCAGAGATTCTGTTTAGAAGGTTCAGGAAGTACGTTGGCTCTGCTCTATCTCAGGGAATTGTTCTGATTTCCTCAAGTCCGGAGCTATTTCATCATCCCATGCTGCCTATGCAAATCTTAACACTTTTCTTTGTGTGTTTCTACCCCTGAGTGACATGCACAGATGTGTTCACTGTATGGATCCCATGAACACAATGATGTCAGACTACAAATCAATGTTGTTTCAATATGTTCTCCAAGAGTGGAGTGAGTAAACTCCATGAATATCACAGCTATATAAAATCTAGACTTAAAAGATGTCACCTGAACCAAGTCCTTATCCAGGTGGTGACTTTAAGCAGTTACTAAACGACCCTGGGCTTTAGCTCTCTCTCTCTCTCTCTCTCTCTCTCTCTCTCTCTCTCTCTCTCTCTCTTTCATATATATAATAATGTATACATATATTAGAGTTAACATCTACTAGAATATGTGATGTCAAAATAGCACCACAGATATAAAAGTGATTGAAGAGTTTAGAGGATTTTTAAGAATATTTGGCGGGGCTGGAGAGATAGTCTAGTGGTTGGGAGCACTGACCGCTCTTGCAGAGGACCCGGGTTCGATCCCCAGCACCCACATGGTGGCTAAGAACCATCGGTAACTCCAATTCCAGGAGAACTCCAGTTCCAGGGGAATCTGAGACCCTCTTCTGACCTCCACCGCATTGCATGACACAGGTGCACAAACCTACATGCAGACAGTACATTCATACACATACAAAAATAAATAAAATTAAAAAAAGAATATTTGGCATCTGAGCTTCAGTGTATGTACTATAGCCATTGAAGGCTGAGACCCTTGGCAAAGGGTGAAGGATGAGTGTAGTGTACTTTTTATAAATCCTCCATTGTATTGGGTGTAGCAGTAGGTACAAGGCTGGGCACTTAAAGTGCCTCCTTGGCATGATATCACATTGGAAATACAGGATTATTTTTATGATCACCTTTCTACAAGATCAAGAAACCTTCCTGAACATAAAAGACTGACCTTTGAGGGGCTGGAGAGATAGCCTAGCGGTTAAGAGCACCAACCGCTCTTGCAGAGGACCCAGGTTCGATCCCCAGCACCCACATGGTGGCCGAGAACCATCTGAAACTCCAATTCCAGGAGAACTCCAGTTCCGGGGGAATCCGAGACCCTCTTCTGACATCCGCGGCATTGCACGACACGGGTGCACAAACTTGCATGCAGACAGTACATCATACACATCCAGAAATAAATAAAATTAAAAAATAAATAAAATTAAAAAAAAAAGACTGACCTTTGAATAAAACTTTTAGAAATAGTGAGTTTAAGAAGTCAAGACAAATATAATCAATAATGACATTTTAGAAAATAAATTAATCGGGGGCTGGAGAGATGGCCTAGCGGTTAAGAGCGCCGACCGCTCTTGCAGAGGACCTGGGTTCGATCCCCAGCACCCACATGGCGGCCGAGATCCGTCTGAAACTCCAATTCCAGGAGAGCTCCAGTTCCAGGGGAATTCGAGACCCTCTTCTGACCTCCGCGGCATTGCACGACACGGGTGCACAGACTTGCATACAGACAGTACATTCATACACATAAAAAATAAATAAATAAAAAAAATTAAAAAAAAAAGAAAATAAATTAATCAAGGTGTTTAGTTTATAAATAGCTTACAACCATTAGTTATACTCTGCAGAATTCTGTATTGTATTATTGCCACATTGTAATGGTTAATACTAATCATGAATCAAAATTAAAATATTCCTTTTGCATTTATAAAAAAAAAAAGTCAAGACAAGCTGGGTGTGGTGGCGCATGCCTTTAATCCTAGCATTTGGGAGGCAGAGACAGGCGGATCTCTGTGAGTTCAAGGCCAGCCTTGTCTACAGAGTGAGTTCCAGGCCAACTGGGGCTACAGGGAGAACCTGTCTCATTAAAAAAAAGAAAGTCAAGACATGTGTCTGTTTTGCTTGGTCTTAAGTTCTCCACAGCTGGACACTGATGTGACTTCTCTTTCATGAAGAACCCCAGCCTAGTGTTTCTCAAGTTAGTTAAGATGCAAATTCTGACTCTGTGGATTGAGGTAAGGGCCAAAGACTGTATTTCTAGGCTGCTCCCAGGTGATGTTGAAACTATTGGTCTGAGTATCAAGGCAGACTATCAGAGGAGAGAGGGAATGGAAGTGAGCTATTATTCTGAGGATAAAAAAGCAAAAAGAAAAGAGGGAAATAGTTCACACTCAATAGTTCACACCTTAGAATTGATGAACTTCCAGTCAAAGTAAACAGAGGAAGCTCAACAGAGAGAGCCTTAGGAGTCTGGTATTATCAAGGGAGAAATGGGGAAATGAGAAACTTTAAATGGGGAATGTGGGAAATGCATGGAGGAAGGATTAGACAGGGAGAGAGAGAGAGAGAGAGAGAGAGAGAGAGAGAGAGAGAATGGAATCATATTAGTCTAATAACATAGTGACAATTTCCACATAACAACATATCTGCATGATTCCATGTGTTTAGCTGAAGGCTACATAACAAGAAACAGTGCCAAACAGGGGAAACCCTCCTTTGAGTTGTTGGTCAGGGTAGTCCAAGAGAATCCCAAAATTACATAGGCTATTGACACAGCCATTGATTGCCTCCCAGACCTTGAAGGGAAAACCCTGATGACAGCACGTACTTTGGAGATCGGATTTGGAACAATGGAGCTGGAACTGACCTAGGAGCCATGGTCTCTAAAGGTTAGCTCTCCATAGCTATGGAAGCAGCTAAGAGAGTACATCAATCAATGGTCCAACCCAGCTTTAAGACCAAATACCCACGTCAACGACTGGCACAGCATACAACATTGGTGCAGTAGTGGCACTTTTTTCTTGGGGGTAATCATCAGCTACCTAATTGAACTTAAAGCCCACTCAATGGGATGAAACTCATGTGTGGTACTATAAACATAGCCAAATATGCATGGCTGGAGAGGTCATAGAACTTAGAGAAAACCCAAGGCTGTCACATCCCTAGATAAAAGTAATTTTTTACTATGTACAAACTATGTATCTTTATATTTACAGTCAGATGTCCCAGTCAACACTCATCAAAGAAGCTTCTTTTGAACCATATGGAGACTATTACAGATTACCACAACTAGTCACACACAGACATTGTCTGTGAATTGCTCAAGCCTATGTGGCACATCTACAATACACCTAAGACTCATGGAACATAGAAAAAGAGATGGAGAGTATAGTAATGAACCTCTCAACTCTCATTAATGAAGCTCCCTAATGCAGCAGAGGGTCAGGAAGGAACACAAAAGGAACACAAATGGCTGAAGCATGGAGATTAGGAGCCTTAGAGTATGGGTCCTTGGATAGGACTCTTAGAGTAAGCCTCACTTACCCAGGGCTCAGTGACTATTGTGGAGGAGGGGGTGTAAAGATTTTAAGAGTCAGGGAGGAGGTGCGTGACCATATGGAAATAGAGTCCTACAAGCTCCTGGGACCCTGTTCATATGAACCCACAGCAATGGTGTCAGCAAGCACAAGACCCATGCAAACTTAAGCAGACAAAAACCCAGTATAGAACGAGGGAAGTGGGCAGCAGACCCCAATCTTCGCTGAAGAAATACTGGCTGAGTACTGCTGGGTGAGGAAGAGCTAAACTTCTTTTTTTTTTTTTTTTTTGTATTTTTGAGACAGGGTCTCCCTTTAAGTCCCAGCTGGCCTGGAGCTCACTCTGTAGACCAGGCTAGCCTTGAACTCACAGAGATCCACCTGCCTCTGCCTCCAGAGTGCTAGGATTAAAGGCATGTGCCACCACGCTCTGCAGAAGAGCCAATCTTCTTAAGTGAAGGACTCTAGATAGGCTGACTAGACCTCAGAAAAGGAACTTGCACTGAGGAACGTCCAGGGACACTAACTTGACACAATAGGCCTTAACAAATGACAGTGTGTGATTCAGTGGGGATGGGCTCTGGGAGGGTGCCCGTGGGGAAGGGGACTTAAAAGTGTTTAAGATTGAATGAGATGTTCTATATGAAATACATAAAAATTCAATAAAAATTAAAACAGTGCTGTGTATTCTATAACCCAGCAGCTACAGTTCAGAGAGTGTCACAGCTGCATATTACAGAAACTTTACGACAACCACAGAAAACAGACATTTACTGCACAGAATGGAAGAATTCTCTCTGAATGTTAGCATTTGGAAAGTGTTAACAAATACGGTGCACAGTCCTTTGTCTGTGGATGCTAATTTGTTGGTAAAAGTTACCTGTCATTGTCATCGTTGTCATTAGAGTACATCACTACTGACTGACTCCATTTTGCAAGCTGCCCCAAAACAGTTAGTGCCAGTGTAGACCACATTGTCATGCCAGGCTTATCCAGGCCAAAAATACTCGACTCAGTAGAGACTGTTTTGTTGCTTTGTGTGAATGCAACTAGTATGTGAATGTGAACATGTATTTATTAAACTGTCATCTTCCCTGATGGTGGACAGCAGCCAGTAGGATCGGAATGTTCATTAGCTCTCGCATATTTTTTTATATTTTTCTTTATTTCTTCTGTATTTTTTAGGATCATAATAAATTATTAATCCAATATGGTAATGATGAAAAACAAGATTAAAGCATCTCAATATTGAGGGCCCCTCTTTTTGTAAAGAAAATGTCCACAATAGGATTTCATTAAATTGGGTTAATTAAGGTTAGATGAATTTGAAAAATATGAATTATGACGGAATTTTAAAATGGTTTACTTTTGAATACCCACAAAACTAAAATGAAGCTCAAAGAGGGCATTTTGATGAATAAATAAGAATACAACTAATTAGCTATTCATTTGATATTATAAATAGATGTTTCTAAAACGTTTGAGGGTGTTGGAAAATTGTTCTTGAAACTATTTTGCTTTATTTCTTTCTACCATTAATATGTATGTAAACATTTTTCTTGAGAAAGTAAATTGCATCAACCAAACAACAACAATACATTCTCATCTCCTGAAGCATGTGCATGCTTTGTAGCACTGGAACCAGGAGCCTTCTTTCTGCCTTTCCAGCCTTACCCTTGGATAATGGTTCTGTTATATTTTGACCATGTCAAGAGACAACTTTAAGGTGGAACGTGGGATTTGCTTCCCTGCCATCGAGTAGGGAAACTCCATTGCTTGTCTGGTTTCCCTTATGGAAGCAGGCGACGGAGGCCTTCCGAATGCTTGCATTCTGAGGCTCTTGTCTATAGGTGGAGCCGCCTATCTGGGCTTTGATGAAAACTCTTTCACTGATGATTCTATTTTCACATTTTTTAATAATCTCCCAATTAACTGCTTCAATATGTTTATGAAATTTCTAACCTGATAATACCAACAGGCGTAACATTTGGTGGAGATATTTTGATGTGAGCGGAGCTGGTAGTGGTAATACAGCAATAATTGCCGGCTCATTTACGGACTATTTAGGTCGTGCAGTGAGCCAGATGAGAACAGCTAATGAGCACAGCTTCTTGCTGTAATTAGCCGAACAGTGGTGGCTCACAGATGATTTACAGTTTGCAAAAAAAATCTGTGTATTTACTGAAGTGCTTATGTATTCTGTAAAGTTGTGACAAAGTAACAACTTGGGGATGTTGTGCTTTCTGCTCCCACATATTCTTGGGAGAGATTAAACAATAATGCTATCAACACCCACAGCTTCAGCGGAGAGTGGCGCAAGTGCGAGCAGGCTTCAGGTTTTCTCTGCCTGTTTTCTCACCCTGTTCCCCCTTCTCACACGTCTCCTCCATCCAGGCGGCCTTGCCCTGGGTCTACATAAAGCCAGCTGGCTGGCGCTCCTGGGACCAGGGCTCCTCCCCTGTTAGGGCAGAACGAAGACTTGGGCCAGAAAGACCTTCCGGAACTGATCTTGATTTGGAAAAGAATGTTGAAAAACATTAATCTGAGATCATGTGCCTCTGGAATTATGCTAGAATTGACAGAAGACCCGTCAAAGATTAGCCCACGTGCCATCAAAGAAACAAGCTGTCATTTCTCTTGAAAATCTTTACATTTTCGCCTAATTTCTCTTCAGACTAATTTCTTTTCATTGCACTATTGGCACAGGAGGTTATTAACGTCTCTGCCTGGCTTGCTAAACACACTGAGTATTGTGGCAGCATGAACTGCTGTCTAGAAAAAGGCATCTAAGCCGGAAGATGCATTTTGGGAAAAGCATCCAGAAGAAAATGTGGAGAGAGTAAGGCCTCTGGGCTATGTCTGAATGGTGTTTTAAAGGCAGTTATGAAACCACAATCTTGCTGAAGAATACAGTTCCACAAAGATGTTTGAGCCCACTCACAAGTTGAAAGTATCTTCACCCATACACAGTAATTAGAGATTCTGAGAATAATTGGTGGGTGGATTCTAGAGCCCATTGAGAGATTCACATTATACCAACATAGTTGCTTTCAGATAAACAAAAATATAACAATAATGTCATTCAGCTTGCCTTTCATCTGGGGGATTTGGTGCTAGCATCCACAAATGAGGGAAACCATTCTCCGTTTGTCTTTCTGGGACTGTGTTACTTCACTCAGCATAATGGCTTCATGCTCCATCCATTTA
This sequence comes from Rhizomys pruinosus, assembly GCA_009823505.1. NCBI lineage: Eukaryota > Metazoa > Chordata > Mammalia > Rodentia > Spalacidae > Rhizomys > Rhizomys pruinosus. Next base: position 985,713 of record VZQC01012004.1, read on the forward strand.
CTTGCAAAGTTCATAATGCCATCTTTCTTTACCACTGAATAGTACTCCATTGTGTAGATGTACCACATTTTTGTCATCCACTCATCTGTTGAGGGGCATTTGGATTGTGTATGCATATTTTAGAGTAATATAAAATTGTGGAGGAAAATGTGAATTCCTAAGCATAAAAAGAAGACTGAGAGAAAGATGCAGGACAGTTTTGGCAGAATGCATGGTCTGGGGTGGGGTGGGGGGAAGGGAAAGGGGAATATGCCTGAACTGAATTGAGAAATGATGTATGAAGTATAAACACACACACATACACACACACACACACACACACACACACACACACAAAGAAAAGTTGAAAGTATCTTCAGCAATGACACCACATGCTCGCTCCTGTCCTTGAAGCCCGTGGATATATTTTGTCCACATCTAGATTTGTGCTTGAGAAGTATGTATGTAAGCAGAGGGGTTCTGGACATAGCTGAAGTTTGTAAGTACCATTTCTTTTTTTTTTTTTTTGTAAGTACCATTTCAAAGAAAGAATATAGATCTAGAAAGTAGGTAAGGAAGTAATGTTTACTGTCCAGATAGGCTAAAATTGGAAATAAGGAACTTAACGGCCTCTGCTTCTCCAAGGTGAGTAGGCAGGACTTCCTTATTAATGCACCCCCAAATGAATCACTCTCCTTTTCACCACTCTTGTTCTTGTTCTTCTTCTCTTACTGGGTTCTTGTTTTAATCTCTTTCTTTGTTGCTTGCATTAATCGATGTTAGTGAATGAGCAAGGGAAAAAAAAATCCATCCTATTCCACATTCCTCAGCACAGAGAACAGTCTTTAAGCTTTGAGTGAGAGCCAGCTTAGGGCAAGAGTATTACAGAAGTTGAATGAGAAAGAATAGTTTTGGTGTGCTCAAAAAGTCAAAAGCCCATAATATTTTTCTTTCTTTGTGTTACTGGGGATTGAAGCTAGAGTCTCATGCATGTCAGCCAAGTATTCTACAGCTGAGCTATTTCCTCAGCCCAGCCATCAACATTTTGTTGTTGTTGTTGATGCTGATGATGATGAGAAACTATCAAGCCTCCCTTTTTACATTTACTCCAGCAGGCTAAAGGCATCTGTTATTTACATGGAGGACTTTGGCTTTCACCTACCTTCTGCTCCTTTGAGTTCAAGCAGAAGGCTGTACACTTAGGTTCCTCAAGAAGTAAAAGGAACAATGCTTTGTGATTGAATAGCTATAAAGGGGGCTGGGGGGGTGGAGACATGGCTCAGCAATTAAGAGTACTGGCTGCTCTTGTAGATGACCCGGATTTGGTTCCCAGCACCCACATGGCAGCTAACAACCATCTGTAACTCCAGTTCCAGGGGATCCAGTGTCCTCTTTTGACCTCGTTAGGCATTGCATGATACAAGTGCGCTTATTTACAAGCAGACAATACACTCATATGCATAAAATTTAATTTTTTAATTTAAAGAAAGGTTTAAGGAAGAACTGAAGCAACTTCTTAGCAGAGCATGGCACAGCAAGCAGCAACATAGACTGCATGCAGAAGAAAAGGATGTGCTGCGAATAGACACTTTATCTGAAAAAATGGAAATAGCTGATGTAAGATATGAGGAAAAACTGAATATTTGCCATAGTGCCTGACTCAGTAAATGTAACTATTGCTGTCATTAATTGTGATTTTTTAAATGTGTGTAACTTATAAGAAACTCTAGTCATTCTGAAAAAATTGCCTAAGAATACTCTTGACAGTGATGTTCATTTAAGTTATCCAACCCTCTTCTTTGAAACAGGTTCCTTAACAAAATTCACATGGACATAGCGTACACTATTAGACACAGTAACCGATGATCTCCAAAAAGGGAGAAATGGGATTCACACCTGAGAAACTATCTCCAACTCATGCAGATAATGGTAAAAACGTCTAAGCAAATTTTCTACTACACTGACCTCCCAGCACTCCCCCCCCTTTGGTAGTCCTCTTTGACATTTTATTTAAAAGTATTAAACTTAACACAGCCATTTAAAAAGAGTTCCAACTATCCTCTATATAAGCTTCTTTACTTATTTGCTGCATATTTCCCCAATCATTTCTATAATTATCTGGGAAACATATCAAAATTCTGTTGCACCATTATTCACTCATTGTTGTAACAGATATAGCAAATACCTCAACAATAGAGAGATTTATTTCCTTAAGCCCATCATAATTATTATTACCTTGGATATGAATCTTTGAGGAATTCCTGAACTGAAATTGAATTTATTGTATGAGCATCTCCAACTAAGTCCCTTTGGACATTCTCTATTGTGTGTGTAAGACAAAGCAATTTTTCTCCACATGGTCTTTAAAGAGCCTGTAAGCCCTCTGTGTAATTATTTTAAATGTAGTCTCTTGAGGAAATACACACACACACATACACATGAAACAATAGACATAGTTATGGACTCTGGGAAAATTAAGAGAACTTACAAGACAAAAGAGTATGATAAGTTCATTAAACGTGAATACAAAAAAGAAAGAGAAAAGAAACTTCAGATAGCCGGAATGTTCTTTGTTATCTTAAGAGAATTTTCTAAACCTTAGTGACCACAGAACAGTTAGTTTCTATGATAATTCATAGTAAGAAAGTAATACATACTAAGAAAAATGTTAGTGAAATATAAAAGTAATCACCTGCAAATGTTATCAGAAGAATTTAAAAGCAAGGCGCAATCTTGTCCTGATGGAATTGGCAAAGACTAAAGATGCGTATGCACCATGTGCCCTGATGTATGCATGTGTGAAGAAATGGGCACTTTCATACTTATTTTTACAGCTTCATTAAGATGTAATTGATGCAAAAGAAATTGCATATATTTAAAGTATAGAACTTGATGAGTTTTGACGTACCTGTCATACCTGTGAAATCATTGCCACATCTAGATAATGAACATATCCATCACCCTTGAGGTTCTTTGTGCTCCTCTGTAATTGATCTACCTCTACTCCTCTCTGGGCAATTAGTGGTGTGCTTTCTGTTACTACAAATTAGGTAACATTCTCTAGAACTTTATATAAATAAATCACAGAGTATGTGCATGTTTATTGTCTCGCTTCTGTCACTTAGTGTAATTATCTCAGATCCATCCATGTTATGTGTAGGATAGTTAATTCTTTCTCTATTTAGTTTATGGCTGTACCATAATTTGTTTATTACATAATGAAGGGCATTTAAAGGCTAAGATTTTTTTGTTTTTATTTTGATTTGAGGGAGAGCTAAATGACTGTCCTGAACACTATGGTACACAGCTTTATGGGGACATATAGTTTCATTTCCTGGGTAAATGTAAAGGATAGGCTGTACTACAGGCACATGTTTAACATTTTTAACACACTGCTTTCCAAAGTGAAACTTTGTAGCCTGTTGGGTGGAGAGTTCCAGTTGCTCCTCGTCCACACTGATGCTTCACATGATGCTTTTTAAAAAATATTTTATTTATTTATTTATGTGTATGAATGTACTGTCTGCATGTAGGTTTGTTCACCTGTGTCGTGCAATGCCGCGGAGGTCAGAAGAGGGTGTCAGATTCCCCTGGAACTGGAGTTCTCCTGGAATTGGAGTTACAGATGGTTCTCAGCCGCCATGTGGGTGCTGGGGATCGAACCTGGGTCCTCTGTAAGAGCAGTCGGTGCTCTTAACTGCTAGGCCATCTTTCCAGCCCCCACATGATGCTTTTAATTTTGGAAGTTTTTGTATTCTGCTTTTATTTTTCATTTTAGCTGTTATAATTGTTTTGTAACGAGGCTCTCATACTGGGGTTTTTGAGTATGTGTGCTTGTGGTATATATGTATGCATGTTTGCATGGGCAAACATGTGCCTGTGCCTGTGTATGTGCATACAGGTGGAGGACAGAGGTTGATGTTGGGTGTCTTCCACTTTAGATTTCCACCTTTTTGAAACAGAGTCTCTCACTAAACCTGGAGGTCACCATTGGATAGATTGACTGGCTGGAGAGCCCAGAGATCCTCTGGTTTCTGCCAACCCCGGCACTAGGGTTGCAGATACATGCAGCTATGCCAGGCCTTTACTCGAGTTGTGGGGAGCTGAGCTCAAGCTGTCATCCTTGAAGACAGGCATCTTACCATTTGGGCCACCTCCCCAGCCCTAACTGTAGTTTTCTTGCATAAAACTTCTCCAATAGTGTTTTCTGATTCCGACTAATTTGGTGTATTCTCTGATCTTTGCATTTTACATATAGCTTTGATTATTTTTGCCAAAACACCTACAAGAATTTTAGTACGATTTGGATGAATTTGTAGGTTGCTTTGGGAAGAAGACACATTTAATAATATTGACTCTTTTTAGCCAAGAACATAGTAATATATGTTATATCTCTCCCCACATATTGAAGATTTATTATATATTTATTCATTTATTTTGAGATAGAGTCTTCCTATAGCCCCTGCTGACCTGGAACTTGCTATGTAGACCACCCTGGCTTCAATCTCACAGAGATCTTTCTGCCTCCCTAGTGATAGGATTAAAGGTGTGCACAACCATACCTGGCTTATTTAGGACTTCTTTAATTTCTACTTTTCAATGTTAAATTTGTCCACCTTTAGTCAGAAATACCTCTAGTAACTATTTCTTTTTGATTACCTAATAAGTGCTATTTTAATGTGTTTTAATTTTTGCAGGTATGTAGAAGTATAATAAGTTTTTGTTTATTGCTTTTGCATCCTGATCTCCTTCTAAATTAGTTGTCTCTTGAATATTTCTTAGCTTTTTCTGTATACACAACACTATTAACTACAAATAGACATGATTTTACCTTCATTTTTCCAATCTACCAGCATGCATTTATTTGTTGGTTCCCTAATTTTTCAACATAAATATGAGGTTAGTGGTAGGTGTTTTATATGGTAACTCATTTATTTTATTTACTTTTATGTATATGAGTATTTTGCCTGTATGGATGAAAATGCACAGTGTGTGTGTGTGTGTGTGTGTGTGTGTGTGTGTGTGTGTGTAATGCCCACAACGTACAGAAGAGGATGTCAGATTCCCTGGAAGTGGAGTTACAGTTGGTCATTATCTCATGTGAATTGCAGGAGCCTGTGTCCCCTGCAAGAACAAGAGCACTTAACCACTAAACCATCTCACCATGCTCATGCGACAACTGCTTTTTATTTTGTTTTGTTTTTTAATTATTTTTTAAAATTATTTATTTATTATTATTTTTTTATTAATTTTTATTTATTCTGTATGTGTATTAATGTACTGTCTGCATGCAAGTCTGTGCCACCCGTGTCGTGCAACGCCGTGGAGGTCAGAAGAGGGTCTCGGATTCCCCTGGAACTGGAGTTCTCCTGGAATTGGAGTTTCAGACGGTTCTCGGCCGACATTGTGGGTGCTGGGATCGAACCCGGGCCTCTGCAAGAGAGCGGTCGGCGCTCTTAACCGCTAGGCCATCTCTCCAGCCCCTATTATTTTTTATGTGTATTGAGTGTACTATCTGCATGTAGGCTGGTGCACCTGTGTCGGGGAATGCCCTGTAGAAGAGGGCGTTGGATTCCCCTGGAACTGGAGCTAAAGACAATTCTTAGCCACCATGTGGGTGCTGGGAATTGAACCTGGGTCCTCTGCAAGAGCAGTTGGTGCTCTTAACTGCTGAGCCATCTCCAGCCCTGGCAACTATTTTTTAATTGTTTGAGAATTTCATCCATGCAAAAAATATGTTTTGATCAACTCCACCCCCATTCTCATTCTCTCCCATTCAATTCCTTCCCCTACCCTCCTTACGACTTTCTCATCCAAACTTCATGTGCTCTGCTTTTAAATATTTTATTTTTTTTTTTGTGTGTGTGTCTGTTTGTGGGTTTGTGCACCCGTGTGTTGTGCAGTGCTTTGGAGATCAGAAGAGGATGTTTGCCTGGAACTAGAGTTAAGGATGGTTGTTAGCTGCCATGTGGTTGCTGGGAACCAAATCCAGGTCCTCTGCAAGAGCAGCCAGTACTCTTAACCATCAAAACATCTCTCCAGCCTCCCTGCTCTGCTTTTAAATGCAGAGTTTACTTATTTCTTCCCATATGTGCATGCCTGTAGGGGCATCTGCTGGAACTTTGGTAGGCTTTCAGAGGCTACATTCCTGAAGAAAACTGAGTCGGCAGCTTTCCCCAGCAGGCATCAATTGTCAATAGTGCCTTAGCTAGGTGTTGGACTTCATGTTAGGATTTTGGCTGGCTTGATCTTGTGTAGGTCTTGTGCCTGTCATCACAGGTGGTTAGTGATAAATTATATATGCGTGTACACTTAAAAGTTGGAAATTTCGGGGCTGGAGAGATGGCCTAGCGGTTAAGAGCGCCGACCGCTCTTGCAGAGGATCCGGGTTCGATCCCCAGCACCCACATGGCGACTGAGAACCATCTGTAACTCCAGTTCCAGGAGAACTCCAGTTCCAGGGGAATCTGAGACCCTCTTCTGACCTCCGCGGCATTGCACGACACGGGTGCACAGACCTACATGCAAAGAGTACATTCATACACATAAATAAATAAAATTAATAAAAAAAAAGTTGAAAATTTCTTCTTTATCTGCTTTGCTGAGAATTTTATTTTATGAGTTGCTATATCTTGTCAAAATCTTGTTATCCATCTATTTTAGGTTATGATTTGATAATTCCCTTTAGGTTATTAATTTGATTAATTGCAAGGATTGATTATGAATTTTGAAGCAATCTTGAATTTCTGAAATAAATATTACTTGAGCACAATAATTATTTTTTTGTTGTTGTGAAGCCATCTATGTCTGAACTTTATGGAAAAGTTTTTGGTTTTAAATTAATGATTGCTCAGTTTGTTTCTTGACTAAGATTTGCAGTTTACATATCATTCAAGAAATTTATGAATTTCATCTAAATTATTGGATTTTCTTGCAGGAAGTTTATCTATAATATATCAGTGTTTGAGTAGCATCTTCACCCTCTCTCTATTCTGGGCCGTGTAGAAATGTCACTTCCTCATCCCTAATTTTGTAATGTGTCTTCTTTTTACTTGGTAAAATGGGGTAGAATATTACTAATTTTATTATCTTTCCAAAGAAAGAGTATTAATTTTTTTTTTTTTGGTCTTTTTGAGACAGGGTCTCCCTCTAGCCCCAGCTGTTCTGGAATTCACTCTATAGACCAGACTGGCCTTGAACTCACAAAGATCTGCCTGCCTCTGCCTCCCAAGTGCTAGGAGGCTAGGAGCCACCATGCCTGGCTGAATATTAATTTTTATTTTCTGTTTTTTCCTAGTTTTCCCTCTCTATCTAGTTTTTATTTTCTTTGGAGACAGAGTCTCATACTGTAGCCCCAGGCTAGCCTAGAACTCACTGTATGGCTTAGGCTGTGCCCAAACTTATGGTAGTCTTTCTATATCAGCCTCCTTGAATGTTGTTATTATTATAGGTATGAGCAACCATGCTCCCACATTCTGAGTGTAATTTATTCTTCTTGTTCCTCCCGTTTTGTCTTAGAGGTTTACTGCGACACAGTTTTCTCTAAGCATGTCATTATCATAATCCCACAAATTTTCTGTCATGCTTCCCTTTTCATTCATTTCAAACATTTTAATTTGCCTTGTGGTCTCATTTTAACCCGTAGTTTATCAAGAAGTTTGTTGCTTAATTTCCAACTTTTGAGAATTTTCCAGAGAGTTTTCTGTTAATGATTGAAGCTACATTCAATTTCACTCAGAGAAAATGCTTTACATGGCCACTATGTGTTGTTGTCATTCTAATAAAGAACATATGCTCAAGGATGCCTTTTAAATGCAACCTGGCATTTTATCAGAGTATGTGAACCATTTACATTTAATTATTGCTATTAATGTGTTTAAACATATTATCAGGGTGCTGATTTGCTAAACTGTCTGTTCTTTGATGGATTTTATTCTTTTTTTTACCTTCTTTTATTAGTGTCATTAACATTTTTGTGATTCCATTTTATCTCTGTTATTGGCTTATTTGTTTTGCTCTTTTTTATCGTTTTTTTCCACTGGGTCTCCCTAGTCACAGCCTGTCTGGAAGTCACCATGTGAGCCAGGCTGCCCTCTCATATCCACTTGTTTCCAGAGGGTTGGGATTAATGGCAGGTGCCACCTTGCAGATCATTGTTTTGTTCTTTTATTGGTTGATTTAGGTTGGATTCAAAAGCATATATTTTAATTGTTACCTATTATAACTAAGTACTGAGATGCCATTCTACAGTTTTTACATTAAAAAAAGTCAAAAGGAGGAATCTGAACTTATGTGAATGTGGACAATGAAGTTCTCTTATACTTTTGGTAAAAGTATGAATGGATGCTGTCTTTCTTGATGTAATTTGGTAGTAATCAAAACCATCTGAAACAATCCAGTTGACACTTCAAGTGAGAAATAATTGGACAAGTTTATAAGATATCTGAATAATGATTACAAGCACTGATTGTAATGTTAATATCCAGCAATGAATGTACACGTTGGTGGTGAAGGTACACCACATCCATTGGATAGAATATCACACTATCATCAAAGTTAGCTCTTTAGTTTTTACAATGGAAGGGGACTCAATTTGTTTTTAAATTTTGAATAACAATAATCAACTTACAGAAAAGTATGCAATATACAACTTTAAATTTTGGATCAAAGGTATTTCCACGTGTGTATTTATTCTCCAGGACAAGGATGGGAGAGACCCACATGGTGCTGTTTCCTGGTGATGGACTTTTATCCATTTTAGTTTCATTTAACAAACACTTCTAAAATATACTGATCATGAATTAATTAGGTAATTCGTTTGCATTAAAAATAAAACTTTATAGTGGCAATAGCAATTACCTGAAGCTTAATTTTACTATTACTTAGTTATTCCAACAGAATAATTGAGGTAATACTGTTGACTCTTTGCTTCATGAAGATGTTCAGAAGAATTTCTTAATGTCAAAGACTAAATTTCTTTCCTTGCTTATTTAGGATATTAGTCCTTTCATGGAACTTAGATGCATTCTAAAATGAAAAGAATTTTATACCAAAGCAAGGAACCCATAGCAATGTGTTATTCTATTGCAGCATTTCATTTCTCTGAGTTATATGAAATGAAATTCTCTTCTTACAAAAGGCAGTGGGAGGAATCCGTGCCTTTGCTTTCATGTAGTTCAAGTGCATAAACCAGTCCTCTGCACTTGCTTCCTCCTGAAAGGCAGAATTTTCAGAGACATCTCTGACTTTGCTCGTGTTAGAAATATGGGCTGGAGAGATGGCCTAGCGGTTAAGAGTGCCGACTGCTCTTGCAGAGGACCCGGGTTCGATCCCCAGCACCCACATGGTGGCCGAGAACCGTCTGAAACTCCAATTCCAGGAGAACTCCAGTTCCAGGGGAATCCAACGCCCTCTTCTGACCTCCGCGGCATTGCACTATACGGGTGCACAGACTTGCATGCAGACAGTACATTCATACACATACAGAAATAAATAAAAAATTAATAAAAAAATTAAAAAAAATTAAAAAAAAGAAATATCTTTTTCAGTAAGTTTCACAGCTCTGGTCCAAGCTTTTGATAGAAGTATCATTGCCTAGAGGAGGTAAACTTTAGCAAACAAAAATAAACTGAATTATGTTGGAAGCGAAAGTTTTTTTTTATATTCATCATTTTTATTTTATTTTTTTCCACAGTGTTTATTGATGGATACAAGTATATAAAATCAGGGCATGAACATGATTTGATAGATTAAGTAGACTTAATTTAGTTTCATCCTTCCTCAGCGTATGGGGTATATTGTTAAGCCTCTTTCTCAAGGGTAGTCACTTTCTGATTTACTGTCTTGATCTTATTCTCATGAGAAACACCTGCGGTATTTCATGAAAACCATTGACCTCGTATAGTCTCAAAGACTTTTTCTCTCTGAATAGCTGGATTTGCTTTCTAAATATAAGATAGAATAACTACTCTATGACTACGCCAATATTTTATGGCTTTCTATCACTCATTTTCTGCTGTGAATTTATAGCGTTGTGAGGCTATCTGAACTTTCTGAGAAGGCAGGATATGCCCCCTTGATTTTCATCAAGGAAACTACTTGTCTTTAAGTATAAACTTCAACATATATTAAAGGGCATAAATATGTACTATGCTGAAATTTGCCAAACATTTTAAAAAAATATTAGAGAGAACAAGTCACATGTAATACCAAGAGAAGAAACTTGTGTGGAAACTTATGAAATTGTTGATCTTTAGAAGACTTTGGCTAAGCCTCAGAACAGACAAGAAAACTTTAAGTTTTGGGGTTAGAGATATGGCTCAACAGTTAAGAGAGCTTGCAGCTCTTCCAAAGGGCCCTGTTCCCAGGACCTGCATAAATCCAGCTCTAGGGGATCTGACACCCTCCTCTGGCCTCTGTGGGCATATATCCACGTGACATACACACAAAGACATATAGACATATATACACATAAAATAAAAATAAAGAAACGTTAACTAGCATTGCCACAAATGTCCACCAAACCACTGCTGCAGCTTTCCAGGTACATAGGGAGGCCACCTGACTAACATGGACAAGGTGGGAAAGGTTAAAGCAAGAAACAAGGTCTTGAGTTCACAGTGGAGCAAAAGGTGATGCCAGTTTGAAGGCACATTCATTTGGAAAATATTGGGAAGGAAATATGCCAAATAATTTTTTTTGAGACAGAGACTCCCCATATTCCAGCTGGCCTGGAGCTCACTCTATAGAGCAGTGTCCTCTCTATCTTATAGAGACCCACCTCCCTCTGCCCCCTGAGTTGCTAGAATTACAGCCATGTGCTGTCACACCTGGCTCATTTTTAACAAATATTGATTATATACTTTTTGCTTATAAAGAACATGAAAACTCAAGGTGTAAGATATTCTTGGTTCCTGTTTTCAAAGAACTTAAATGGTGTACTATAAACAGGTCCCATTTCTGAATAGTATGAGTGCTTTTTTATTTTTATTTTTTGTTTCTTTTTTTTTAAAAAAATTTTATTCCTTGGGGCTCAGCGGTTAAGAGCATTGACTGATCTTGCAGAGGACCTGGGTTTGACTCCCAGCACCCATGTGGCGGCTAATAACCATCTTTGACTCCAGTTCCAGGGGAATCCAACGTCCTCTTCTGACCTCCACGCATTGCACGACACGGGTGCACAAACCTACATGCAGACAGTACACTCATACTCATAAAAATAATAAATAAAATTAAAAAAATTTATTCCTGAAAAATAAGAATTCAAACTAAAAAATATACACATTTTAAAGTTTCAGAAGTATCTGAGATAAATAAAACGTGTAAGAACGTCCTGTGAATGCTGTCTTCTTGCTTCTTGTCAGCTGGCTTTGACCTGTCATTACAAATATTTGTCCTCTCTGTTGAACCCTAAGATTTGGTTTCTGGTCTTCCTTTGCCAACAATTGATCTATAGTTACATACTTCCTGCCTCAAGGTTTATATGCCCGATGCTTTCCAGCTTTGCAATCCTCTGATTCAGGAATTTTTTTGAGTATACCTTCTTTGCCGGTTCATTCAGGTCATTTTGACCTTATTCCTTAAAGTGGCTCATATAGAACATCTCTGAACTCCAACTGAGAACATTTAATGTTCTTTTATATTTACATGCTTCATTTTACTCACAAAAATTATAGAGAAGGACAATAATTGCCTGCCTTCTATTTAGTGAAGTGTCTGTGTTAATACTGTCTACACTGAAACCAATTCTCTTATCCAGTAAATATTTAAGAGCTAAAGTATTAGTTTTATGTATGGGTCTTCATAGTAAATGCACTACATATACTTTTTATCAAAATTTATAGTAATTATGGAGTTTCCTATAGCTGTTAGAACACATTGCTACAGACTGACTTATTGGCTCAGTTCGGAAACAAGTCTGAAATTGAGAAGAGTGCGGGTTTGCTCCTTGTTGTGGGATTGAAGGGAGAATGTGCTCCTGCCTGTGTGCTAAGTGTTGGTGTTTTCAGAGAATCCTTGGCTTTCCTTGGCCAGTGGCTGTATAATTTCTGTCCGTTTTTGTTGTCACATGACCACTTTCCCTCTGTTACACCTTCATGTGTTGCTCTCCTTCCAAGGGCGCTAGTCATGTTGGATTAGGGCCCATCATATGCAGTATGATTTGATCTGAACTAGTAGCACTGGTAACGATCTTCTTTCCAAATAAGGTTATTTTCTTAGGTTCTGGGTGGGCTGTGAGTCTTTGGGGCACACTAGTGCAGTGTATGGTGCAGTGTATATAGTTGCCCCGAAGGTTTGGGGGAATTAACTAATTCATCTAGAGCTGTACTTTTCGTAGTGACTTAAACCCAAATCTACCTTTTGAAAAAAGTCCATTTTAATTTAAATCACAGCATAAGTGAAAGCTGAAAAGAGCCTTGCAAAATAAGCTACAGGGTATCCCAGTATTTTTCCAAACAAAATATTATGCAGATATAATTGAATCCCATTACTCTTCCCTTGAAAATTATAGAGAGGAAATACAGTGTGAGTTCATGATCATTGTGTGCCCATGTGCCCCTACATGTGCCAACATCCCTCATATGAAAGTGGGCCTGTGACTGGTTGAGGCCAGTGGGTTCTGAATGCAAGACATAGGTGTCCTTGCTAGTCAGGTAAGAAGACAAAGCTCTAAGATGGAAATTGCTCTGACTTTGTAGTCACTGCTTAAGAGAGCAGCTTCACAGGGCAGCAATCACATGAAGTATAAATAGAAACATCTACTCTGTTCCATCCTGAAGACTTGATGTGTGTTTATAACTACAAAATGGGATCTACTGTTCTTATTAATGCACACAGTGCGCGCGCGCGCGTGTGTGTGTGTGTGTGTGTGTGTGTGTGTGTGTGTGCAGGCATGTATGTGCCACAGCATACAAGGAGGTCAGAGGACAAATTTCAGAAGTTGGTTCTTACCTTGTGAGATCCTCTACACACTAACTCATAGGATACAGCACTGTTGATCACGGGTATTGTCAAAAACACCTTCACGTTAATGATGGTCAGTGCTTAATGAGCATTTCATTAGCATCAGGTTTAGTGCCATTGTCACAAGTCCTGAATCCCACTGAATGCGTCTCAGAATTGGTATAAATAAGCGTTGTACTGTTCAGCATATTTATAGAAGCACATTATTTGGGGTAAAAGTTCCCCCCCCTCTATGTCAGAACTACTACTCTGCCTAAGATAAAGCAGACAATTACATGTGCTCCTAACTTGAAATATTTTTGTCATAAAAGTAGTCATCTGAAATTAATTATTGGCAAGAGAACTTTAAAGGGTGCCATTTTTGTTTTTGTTGACTCAAAGTTTAAAGAAAAAAAATTAAGTAATGCGGAACAAACCTACAAGGAGGATTTTCTTTTACTTTTTGCCAGCAGAGAAGTAATAGAGCCAGCAGTTCCATGAGAAAGAGTAAGATATTCATTGCGGCAGCCTTCAGTTGCTTGGGCACACGGACCATCTGGCAGTGAGAGGAGATGGGGGCTCAACATGCCCTTTGTAAATAACGTGATTGCCACTGAGAGGAATAATTCCTCTTTTAATTGTGTACCTATTTGAGAAGAGAGAGCAAATAAAGAGTCTCCCTTCTCAAATGAAAATGATGAATGACCTTGAAGACTCAGCACTAGTCATCCTTGGAAAGCTGGATTCTCATCAACTCTGCTCATTATGAGTCCAGTCTGAGCATACACAAAGCGCCTATTGACTTCAGTGGGACCCAGGCACAATCAGTCCCGAGGGAGGTGATGTTTTTAAATCATGCTTCCTATCCCACTGAACGGCTATCAGATGAAGGAAGAAAACATGGACAACTCAATTATGAGCCCCTCAAAGAAGAAAAAGCATGCAACGTGAGTTTTACACTCATATCAACAATGAACTGCAAGGGGCTTTCAAATGGGAGCTTGTGGTGCTTGAGTGGGCACTGATATTATGGAGGGGAGAGAGATGGAAAAGATCTCAGAAACAAACATTTGGTGTACAGTTCATCTGAAACAGCATAAATGAAAGAGAGAGATGGCGCTCATAGGGCTTATTGCTGTCAACAGTTTTGATTGATCATTTTATTTCTGTAAACTGACCATACTGAACCAACTTTAATGTTACATTGTTCAATTTTTCCTACATCAGTTTTCTATATTACTATTGTAGAAAAGAAGAAGGAGGAGGAGGAAGAGGAGGAGGAGGAGGAGGAAGGAGGAGGAGGAGTAGGAGGGAGGAGGAGGGAGGTACCAACATAATTTATACAGGGGACTAAGCCTAGAACAGGTGCTTTCTCACATATTTCAAGGACTATGGGTATTGAAACCTGATGGCTGCATTTTACTTAGGTTTTGCCTTTTGTTTTATTTAAGTCATGATTAGTTCTAGTAGTATGTATAGTGTCAAGGATAATTATTGTTGCTTCAAAAGCTAAGCGGTTCAAAGCTGTTGTGATCCACTTGACAGAGGAGACAAGCATATGGCAGACAAATGGAATAGAATGAAGGCATCTCTATAGGACTCATTATTAATTATACATTAAACTACTTGAACCCCTGAGCATTGTGAGTACAGAGTTTGCCTCAGTTGATACCTGAGCGTTACTAGGCAGATATTTGCTATGTTGTCTATGACCACAGCATACATTTAATGTGCTTTGTATTGGTCTTATAGAAATGGATTTTACAATCAGCATAATCAGAGTCCAACAGTTCTAATTTAAATGAACATGCTGCCCATTAGTAATTCTATAGAGCCACTCAGCCCAGTGCATCAGTTTTATGAGAGCATTTTAATGTCATGCATTTCATTACTCTGAAGACCATGCTGGGTACATAGGACATGATGGCTGCATGTGCTTTGGGTAGGTCCTCACTGTGCATGAATTTCCTACCCAAGGTCTGCTCTCCAGCAGATCTCTTTACATCTTCTGTCACCTACCCCAGATGACAGAATCCTTACAGGAATTGTTTGCACCTTCTAGCACACTGCAGGTTTTTTATAACAGTTAAACAAAAACTCTAATTACTATGCATAATTGAAGAGTAATTTTCTGCAGTACAGGTGCAGTTACCTGAAATCTATTCTCCTATGAAGTACTTAAACACTCTTTTCCTCATGTTAATTTACAAGGAAACTAGGTATCTTTTAATAATCTCTTCTCTTTTTTCCTATTTAGTTGGATAGTTTTGCTTTATTTCCTCTGGAATAAGAAATATTACATGTCTACTTTTCCCTTTTATTTTTTATTGTTCTTTTTATTGCATCTTATGATTTTTAACAATATATAGTTTGATGGCATTTAGAAACCCTCCCTATCTGCACCTCCCCCCAGAACCTTCCTGTCCAATTTAACGTGCTATTTTATATAAATACAGCCAATAGAGTCTGACTGTGTCTCCAAATCAGTCTCCCCCATCCAGTGTGGGTCCATGCACCCAGCCTGCCAAGAGTCCCTTCCCTATAAGACTCCATTTTCCCCTTTCTCAGCATCCACCAATTGCCAGAGATTCCTTTGGTTGAGTTGGGATTTCTTACCCACTTTTCTATATCTTTGCTGGGATTTTGCATAGTTTGAGCTTGCATAGGACTTGTGTGTGCTGTCTGGAAGCTCTGCTTCCTCATGGTCGTCCATCTGCTCCGGCTCTTGCAGTCTTTCTACCTCTTCCTCCGCATTGACCCTTGAGTCTTGGGCAGCAGAGGTTGGAAATAGATATGATGTTTAGGGACAAGTATTCTGGAACCTTTTGTTTTCTGCACATTGGCCTGTTGTGGGTTTCTGTGTTAATCTTTATCTTCTGCATAAGGAAGCTTCACTGACGAGAGGCGAGAGATGCAGTCAGCCTCTGTGTAGAGGTTTCATGAATATGTGTAACTTAGAGTCAAGTGTCTTGGACATACTTGCTCTCTGCATTTGATCAATTTTGGTGCAAAAAGAAGCTTCTTTGATGAGTTGTGAGAGGTACCCTTGTCTTCCCTGTCTACTTAATCCTGTCAAAGAAACTTGATTTCATGGAGATGGACCATGGCTTTCTTTGTTCAGTTATTAGAACCGACTGATGTTTAGTTCCACATTAGTTATTGACAGTTGTTTGGATAGGACCATGGACACTTGTTACTAAGGATCTACATACTTCAATATGATACCATCAAGAAACAGAGCAAAAGGGGGCTGAAGACATAGCTTAGTGGTTAATAGTATTGGCTGCTTTTGCAGAGGACCCAGATTCAATTCCCAGCATCCACATGGCAGCTAACAACTGTCAGTAACTCCAGTTCCAAGGGAATCCAATGCCTTCTTCTGAGCTCTGTAGGCACCGAATTTGCCTTACACATATGCAGGCAAAACAGTCATATGCATAAAATAAAAACAGTAAATAAAATATTTTTAAAGAAAGAGAGCAAAATCAACTTTCTATTATTTTTATAATCTGCAGAACTAAGTTGGGCTAGGCTAGGAACAAAAGAACTTTAAAGATCTTTTCCATAAAGAAAAGCCTTCTTAGCTTTATCAAAGTCAAATATATACAAAATAATGTTTTTGTAAGCACAGTAAATATCTTCTCATCTTCCCAAAACTTTGGGAGCTGTGTGCCTTCAGTTATGTATACATTTTGAAACATTATCATGAGTTTGTCTTATTTTCAGTTTATTTTAAAATATTTTATTTATTACTTGTATTTTATGTGTATGATTGAATTGCATGCAACTGTGTAAGTGCACTTCAGTTGTGCAATTTCCACAGAGATCAGAAGAGGGAGTCAGATCCTCTGGAACTGCTGTTTCCAAGGGTTGGTGCTAAGGACTTAACCTAGGTCCTCTGCAAGAGCAGTCAGTGCTCTTAATGTCTGTATCTTCTCTCCAGCCCGCTGTTTTAGCTAGTAAAACGTGGCTTTTTATTTTAGGAAATACTTAACCCATTGGTGAAACATTAATGAATAAAATAATAAAGAATAAACACAGAAATTACCTTATAGCTGAAAAATTCCCAGAAATGTCTTCCATGTGAACTGATGACTATCCACTCTTCAAGCAAGTGATATGTTCATCCTAAGGCACCTCACTTCTTGATGGCTGAGCTTGAAAAATTAAATCCTATTACAGAATTCTGTGACATTCTGGGTCTGTTGTCTTATGTTAATAATACTTACAATAAAGTTAATACTTACAATAAAGTTAATACTTACAATAAAATTGTTCTTTAAAGAGGTTTGGTCCACCTTCTGGTGCATTCTATAAATCTAAGACACTGGTAAACAGACTGGCATTTTAGTTTGCAAAATGTTATATATTATACAGCACTTCCTTAACAGCAAGAAATTCTAAGTGAGGTTTCCTAAATTCATACACACGCACACACACAGAGACAGACAGACAGACAGACACATACAGACACAGGCATACACAGACTCACATACAGAGAGAGAGAGAGAGAGAGAGAGAGAGAGAGAGAGAGAGAGAGAGAAATACAGACACGGAAACACAGACACAAGGACCCAGGCACACACAGACTCCTCTCTCTCTCTCTCTCTCTCTCTCTCTCTCTCTCTCTCTCACACACACACACACACACACACACACACACACACACACACACACAGACTCATTCACACCAGACTTACAGGATTTTTCAGGGCAGATTCTATGTCTGAGTTTGCTGATGATTACTTTGTGTAATTCTTTTTCCAAGAGTTACACAGTAGGCTTCTTCAGTATACATTAATACAATAGACTTAAAGTCACATATGCACAACAAAACAAATCATAAATAATGAGATACTAAAAACCAACTGTCACTGAGGTAGCAATTATTGGTGTCTCTTTTTCGCTTCAGTGGCTTTTTCCTTTTACCCTGAGACATGCAAACAGAACAAACAATTAGCGAAATAATTGATGATCAGTACCTTCAAAGCTTGTGGTGACCTGGTTTATGCTTTATAAGCTTAATAATGAGAACACTTCTTATTACTGATTAGTGCACTGCCTGGTGCTCTCTGATCATGCTTGGGAGGTGCATCTACATCAGACAAAAGGTTTTTCGTCTGCCCTTTACAGTTAGTTGGTCCCTAATGAACTGAGCTTTTGTCCCTTGCTGTTTTTAGATTCCAATTAAACTTGTTTATAGAATAGACAAATAATTAAAGATGTACTGTTTTCCATGACTTAATATTGTCTTCCAATAGGGTTGTGTTGCAGTTGGTGGCAATTAACATATATAGTTATGTTTTTAATCATTTATGTATTAAAACACATGCAAAATGTGCCTATGTTTTCTTAGTCTTCTTTGTGCTTGTCAACCCATTCTCTTAACTTGCATTGGGTATGCTAATTACCCTCTATCAAGCTGGGGTAATTCATCTTTTCCAAGAAAAAAGGAAAACATTCCATTTTCATTTTGTGCTTGAGAAAGTAAAAGAATGGCAGTTTATTCTGGAGCTTCCAGAGCCAGCAAAGAATGCTTTCAGATGATAACAAACTGATTTTATGTTGTGTACTGCAAGGGGCATTAAACAGGCAAATAGCATGTCATGTTAGAGATTTTAAGTTAAATTATATTTTCTTATCTCTTTTGTTGAATGTTCCATCAATTTGTATCTTATATTAGGTTCTTATGCAAAATATGTATCACCTGTTTATCACAAGACCATGGAGGATGAAATAGGGGAAAAGTAGAGATAAATCATCTAAAACAAATCTAAAAATCCCATAATCCCTGGAGATTTTGAATCTGTCAGTTCTCTTGCAATCTGGAAAGAAATATTCAGAATGTTTTTAGCATCCTGACTTAACAGTTCTTAAACAAAGGTTTTAACTGCACTTGTTTTTCATTAATGAGATGGGCATCTCTTTAAAGTTTGTCTCAGATTTGCAGGAAATTTGTGACACTGGCTAGCTCTGCCCCCTCTCAACATGCTCTTCTACGGACACATGACAAGCCCTCAAGAAATATATGCTAATGGTCTAATTTCTATACCTCTATCGGTGGGGCTTATCTGATCTTAAGTAATATAAAAGGGCCATGATCTGGAATTATAATGGGCTTCTAAGAACAGGCAAATCACCTAGGGGTTATTATTTTGGTACTTGAGCTTGTTGTGTTTCTGACCCATCTGCAGTGTTCCTGCACAGATGCTGCGATAGAAAGGAATACCAACACACTGAGTCACCTTATGGTGAATTCGCCATATTCAACCTAGGTTAAGAAGTGAAAACGGGAAATGTTCTTCATTCTGTAGACCTAAGGGAAGGATGGATACAAAATCCCGGCTGCTTTGCTACTGGAGCACATATAACACTCTTGCACATTTTCTCTAATACATATTTTGGCTGACTAGCAATTCTTCAGATGCTAAAACCAACTTCTCCACTGTGTAATGTAAATAGCTCAAATGAGCCATAGTTTAATATGCATATTTCTAAATGTCCTTTCATTATTTGAAGTTAATAAAATAGGCATTTTTCCTATATGCAATTAAGGTTAATAAAAGTGCCAGATAAGCAAACCTACACATTAAGAAATCATAATAGATAATGTATAATCAGGGTGAGTATTTAGTAAGATACAGTTAAGTTATAGGATTAATATTCTCTTCTGTTCCTTTAGTAGAACATGCTGACAGATGACCATAGCACATGGAGTATTGGTGACTGGTAGGTTCCTTGCTAGGGTCCCCATATGCTTCTGACAAGTTAATTGTGTTTGTCCTCAAGTCTATGTATGCCATATTTATTTGTTGCTTAGATAACATAAAAGTACTTGCAGTTTCAATGATCTTTTAGATACATGAAGTATGAATGCAGAAAAGGTTTTGCTTCTGTGATGGCTAAATTGAATGCTTTGTAGAAGCATTTCCTCCCAAAACGTGTAGATGCCCTAGGGTCTCAGGTTTCTGTGTAGAACTCTGTGTTGAAGCAACTCAAACTAGAGCTCATAAAGAAATGCATTAAGGATGCTGCTCGTACAACAAAGATGAATGTGAGTAGTGCTCAGCAGAACAACCCACACTCAGTGAAAAGGCCTGCGCAAGGATGAAAACTATCTGTCTTCCTGTGAAAATGTTGGTAAATTCTTGCACAGTCATGTTGAAGTTGAAGTGCTTGGGTGGAATGTTGTGGTGCTTTGAATGAGAATGTCCCCCATAGGCTCCAAGTACTTGGACATTGTGTCCCCAGTTGGTGGCGCTGTTTTGGAAGGTTTTAGAAGGTGTGACCATGCTGGAAGAAGCTTGTTACTGGGCTGGCTTAGAGAGTTCCTAAAGCTTTGCCATTCTCCAGTCACTCTCTGCTTTCCGTGCCTGCTGGAAGATGTGAACCTTTGTTTTCTGATCCTGCTCGGACACCTCCTGCTACCACCCCTGGACTCCAACTCCCCTGGAACTGTAAGCTCAAATACACTCTTCTCTTGGTTATGGCTTTTCTATCACAGCAACAGTGAAGTGACTAATACAAATATGTATTCTTGAAAACATATTCCACGTTAGCTGCTTTTGTGACTGGACCACTATTATTCCTGTTTGCTTCTGATCACATAGCATCTACTGCACAGATAAATGGAATTCTCTCATAACCAAATACTTTTGGCAATTCATTAATTAAACACCCTTGAATGGGTGCCTGGACTCCCACTTATGGTCTGTATTTTTCTTCCTGATAATGTTATCTTGAAATAACTTTAGATCATTGGAAGATACTGTACCAATGTGATCCACAGTAAGAAGCTAAATTATGGGTAAATTGACAGAGTGGGCGTCTAGGTAATCTCACACTTGTTTACTCCTCAGAACAGGCATCTGGTACATTTACGTCTCGAATTATAATTCAAATACTAGCTGTTCTTACTTGCTGAATAGTAGGCTATCTGGATTTTGGCAGCGAATTTGTAGGATTTCTCCCATTTACATGCATCCCCAGTATAAAGTGTGTGAGAACTAGACCCTGAGTCACCAACACATTAGCATGTGTGAAAATAACTCAATTAACACAGGTAGAATGTGAGAATGTCCATTAATTCCTCAAGAAACAATGGCTCCTTGAACGAAGACCTATGCAGGGTCTTGCAGATGGTGTCAAACCAACAGCGTTTGCAAAAACACAATGCAGCATCTGGAGGGCTGGCAGAATCCTACAATTTAGAGACAGCAAGTCAGATTTGATCAGAGAGACCAACACTTGACCACATGAATGTCTCAGTTTCCTGGGATGTGTTCCAAAATCCATCCATCTCCTCCAGTGTGACAGTCAAAAAAGTCGCACTTCTCATCTCTGCATCAAGTCATCTCGCTGACTGTCACACAACTCGGCCTGCTGACAGAATAAATTTATGGCTTCTTCCAATGGCTTCCTCACCTTTTTTTAAATACATAACCTTTTCTTCTCCTTAAATAGAAGAAATGCATAATAGATACACTGAGTCACAGAAGCAGTTTTCTGTGGACAAAGGAAGAACTCGGGGATTTTAATAATTTCATTGATTTGGGAAAATGCACCTCCCATCAGCAGTGGAAATCAGGGGATCAGGCAGGATCACTGTGGAGGAGCATTCATGAGATGGCTAAGAGCAAGGCACTCGAAACTGACTTTCTACATGTAACCAGCCTCATCCATTATCAGCTGTGTGCCCTTGAACGAGCTACTCATTTTCCTGGGCATAGTTTTAAATGTAATTTTTCTTTTTCTAGATAACTGTAACATTTCTATTTCTTTAGTATTTTTGTTTCTTCTTTTTACAACATCAGTAACATTTTATTTAACTCAGTATGTCCAAAATACTGTAATTTTAACATATAATCAATTATTCAAAATTGCTAATGCATTTCTTCATTGTATTTATATACTAAGTCTTCAAAATACCATGAGTCTTGGGCTCATGTCTGTAATGCTAGCACTC
The DNA here is from genome assembly GCA_009823505.1 of Rhizomys pruinosus. NCBI lineage: Eukaryota > Metazoa > Chordata > Mammalia > Rodentia > Spalacidae > Rhizomys > Rhizomys pruinosus. The sequence continues at coordinate 1,007,599 of VZQC01012004.1, forward strand.
AGAAGGCTGAGGCAGGAGGACTACCACAAATTCAAGACCAGTCTGTATCACACAGTGAGTTCAAGGCCAGCCTAGACTACATTGTAAGATTCTGTATTAAAACTAAAAAGAAAATTACATGTCTTATAGTTCATTTAAATTGAGGTGCTAAATTTTAATTAGAAATACTTTTATAATTGACACAAAATAACTGTACATATTTAAGGGGATAGTGCTATATTTCAATGTCAAAATCCTCTCTATTAGTTAATTTAAAATTTATATTTAATAATTTTAAACTTATCTTTCTTTACTTTAGACAAATATACAATTATTCCTCCTGACCAACTATACCCCCTATATGGAACAAACACCCTTTCTCTATTCTTCCTGCCCTGACACCTTTCCTGGATTCTGGTAACCACTATTTCACTCTTCTAAAATATTTCTGTAAGATCAGTGTTTAGGTCTCCACATATAATTGAGAACATTCAACATTTGTTTTTCTGTTCCTGACTTAACTCACTTAACGTAATGTCTTACAGTTCCATCTATGTGACAAAATTCACTCTTTTATGGATGAATAGTATTTTTTTTATATTTATGTGTATGTATGTGTGTATACCACCACATTTTATATCTATCTATATATTATCTATCTATCTATCTATCTATCTATCTATCTATCTATCTATCATCTATCTATTGCCTTTTTCCATCCATGCTCCTGGCTACTGTGAATGGTACTGCAATAAACACAGATTTCATTTCCTTTAGATATACAGTCAGGATTGGGGTTGCTGGATCATATGGTAGCTCTGTTTTTAGGGGATTTTTGGTTGGTGTTTTTTATTTTATTTTATTTTTTTAAACTAACCTTTATTTTTTTATTTTTATTTATTTATTATGTGTATGGATATACTGTCTGCATGTAGGTTTGTGCACCTGTGTCATGCAATGCTGCGGAGGTCAGAAGATGGTGTCAGATTCCCCTGGGACTGGAGTCAAAGACGGTTCTCAGCCGCCATGTGGGTGCTGGAGATCGAACCCAGGTCCTCTGCAAGAGCAGTCGGTGCTCTTAACCGCTAGGCCATCTCTCCAACCCCGTTTGCTGTTTTTTAATAAACACGCATAAAAGCAAAATTTAAGTTTCTGCAACATTGTCTTTTACATCATGCCATTAAATTTTTAAATTTTATTTTAAGTTGAACTTCAGAGTACACATGGTATCAAAGTAACATAAATGAAACTTGTGATACCAGGTTAATCTGGGCTAACTGTGTGGACTTAAGCATCCAAAAGGAAAATATAACCAGAAATAAATAATCAGTAAGGTCTGAGAAATTGTACTTCAGATATAAAACTTGAGAATCCTCGAAACCTTCAATGCCAGATGGGGACTTCTGAGATATCCAGCTTGTAGACTGAGCAGCTACTGGGATTTCAGCCTCTTCAGAGTGTAGAATGCTGTTGTTGGACTACCCAGGCTATGTCATGGAGGCCAGTGCAGGAAGATCAAGACAGGACACATGCTTGCTGGACCTTATTTGGGTGACCATGGTGGGGGAGGGACCCCAGTGTGGAGCACGGAGGCAGGATTGATGGCTGTTGGACTTGCCAAGGAGGAGCCTTCAAGTACTTCTTGGGGAAAACATGACATCTTTTGGTTAAAAAAAAGGAAAGAAAGAAAATCCTCCAACTCAGGTGATATGTGTATGTATGTATATATTTATATATGTATATATTTATGTATGTATATATATATATATATGCAATACAAGTTGGAGAAAAAATGGAATTTCCATGTTAAAGTATAACTGTATTTTAATGCTTTTTTGTTTTTTTTAGTTTTTGAGTAACTTCTATGCTGTTTTCTATAGTGACTATACTATCTAACATACTAGCAGTGTTTGAGAAACTTCTTTCATCACATCTCCACTGGCATTTATTGTTTTCCTGTTTTCTCTTAATTCTTTTAAAATTTGTGATGTACTTTAATTTATCTCATCAGTGTTAGTAGGCTTTGATGCACACAGTATTTATCCTAGTGTCTGAAATAAAATGCAAGGTAAATAAATGTTAAGCATTCATTGTTATTTTTAAGTTTTAGCCAACTATATGTTAAAGCCATGCCAAAGCCATTAGAGAAGAGATTTAGAAGGACCGTTTAAAATCATTGGGAGTTGACTTTTCTAGCTAGTCCAACTTTAAGGAGAAATGAGAAGAGAAGCCTGGTGACTTCTACCCAGCCTTCCAGGGTCGGAAACTGTCAAGACCTGGGCACTTCCTTGAGCACCCCTTTGTGTCATGTATAATCTGCCATCTGGTATTAGTCTCAGTTCAATCTGGGAAACAGAAGCTATTAACATGTTTCACTTAGAAATTAGATTTTCAAAAAAAAAAAAAAAGAAATTGGATTTTCCTCTATGTGGAATTAAAGGATTACACAGTTTGAAGGCAGGGGGAATCTCAGGAAGTATTTCAGGAATCCCAGCCATCATCTGCATTTGCAGGGAAGCTACAGCCAATGACATCAGCTGAATGCAGCCCTGAGTGTGGTTCTTGGTGGAAATCCTCAGGGTTAGAAGGCAGGAAACACCTCAGATCATTTAAGCTTCCTGCCTGCAGTTGGCACTGAGAAAAGTGATTGTCTACAGGCATGCCTCTTAAAGACCAAGGATTGTGGGAAATGTAGTTTCAGCTGTACTTCCCACAATGTGGGGATGCATGTAGATGGAGTGATGCCACTGCTACATTCAGTCCAGACCCTGTACTCAGGGAGTCAGATCTGTCATCTTCCCCATTTCTGCTTGACTATCTCAATCATCTCAGGCTAGTTATCTTCAAAAACATGGCACAAGAGTGTCTGCTTAAAAAAAAATCTATGATGGTGAAATGATACAATATAAAATGTTTTTTAACAGATATTTCTTAGCTACTGTCTTTATTTAGAACACTACATTAGAGGTTTCCTCCCTGCAGGGACTTTCTCCCACAGGCTTTGCACATGTTGTTCATTTAAGTTTTTTGAATGAATAGCTTAAGTAAATATCACAAAGAAACTAAGATGCTTTTCTGCCTTATAGCAGATATTATATTCATGATAGGTCCACATGCATAGAAGGGATAATAGGGGAGTTTAGAAAGCAAACAGCCATTTTTAACTTTTGTCGTCAAAGAAGAGTATGTTAAAGACATGGAATCTGAGCAAGGCCTTACAGGGGAAATGACCAGTTAATGCCTAAGCAATGTATTGTGCATCAGAGACTAACATCCCCCCCCACCCCGCCCCTTGAGGGCCACAGTGTTATAGTTGTCATTGCACATTGGTTAACCTTGACTCCAAGAGGTGATGCATCTAAACTAGTATCACACAGGCAGAACTTGTCATAAATGGGCTTCCAATCCAGCCTAGTGAGATTCCAGAACCTTAGTCTCACCATACTTAGTACCAATTATGATTTAAACTCCAAATTTATAAGTTGAGATAAACAGGGTACAAAGTGAAGGCTTGAATATGCCCCCAAATAGGTATAATCTATTATTTTATATAGAAAGGAAGACATTAGTAAACATTGAAATAAGACCAGTTAATGTAAACTTGGTGAAGATCAACAGAGACTTGTTAGCAATAATGCATATTAAGACACTACAGGGGGCTGGAGAGATAGCCTAGCGGTTAAGAGCACTGACTGCTCTTGCAGAGGACCCTAGGGTTCGCATCCCCAGCACCCACATGGCGGCTAAAACCGTCTGTTAACTCCAATTCCAGTAGAACTTCCAGTTCCAGGGGAACTGAGACCCTCTTCTGACCTCCCGCGGCAATGCACGGACACCGGTGTGCACAGAACCAACATTGCAGGACATTGTGTAATCCATACACATACCAAACAAATAAAATAAAAATTAAAAAAAGACAACTATCAAAGCCTTTTGCAGCCAACTTTTAAACTGCTTGGTTGTACTAGTCCGTGGTCTAGTTTAAGAAATAACTTTATTAAATAATTCATGAGACTTTGTGGTTAAGAGTATAGCCTCAAGTTATACTATCCTCCTGAGAATCTTGCCCCTGTCAGTTACTGAGCCTCAGCATTGTCATGTGACAAGTAGGAATGAAAATAGTAGCTGTTATATTGCATATTGATGTGTAATAGATTACATGAACCTGTGCAGCACAAACTTAAACGGATGCTTCAAGAACCAGATGTGAGGTCTTATTCATTATTGTTGCTGCTATATATGTATATCAAATTTCCCATTGAAAAAAAAATTTCTTTGAAATCTTTGGGTCAGGTAAGGATTTTCTTTCCAAAATTACTCATTTGGATCTTATTGAGTTTAATTCTTGATGAACTATCAGACTGAAGCCTTCAAGTCCTTCCCAGTTGGCCAGAAATGTCTCAGCCTGTTGCAATGTGAACTCCCGTATAAAATAGCCTTTGACCTGGCAGCTGATTTCTGCCAAGCATAGACATAAAGACGGAGTTCATGACAGAACCCACAGCCTTTGTAAAGAGCCTAACAAGTGACCTACCATTTTGCCATGTTGTGTTTATTAGAGGTAAGTCAGACAGTTCACCCCATATTCAATAGCTGGTGCTCAGAGATAGATGTGAATGCTAGCAGCAAGGGACCACTGCAGGCTACCTTAGATGCTGCTTTATTCTTTGGGTTCAGTTAAACTATGTAAGGATTTAGAATAAGGCCTTGAAAAATTATACATAATTGTTAGCTGTAACTATCCTTATAGCTACAGCTTATTGGAATGCTTAATGAACAGACTTAATTTCTACTTTCTAGAAAATGACAATCTGAGACAGTATACAAAAAAGCAGGGAAACTATGATAATGGATGGGAAAATAAAGAGCTATGACGTGAGCAAAGAACATAAAATGATCACCGAACCTGTGGCGTAATAGATCAGAAAAGGTTTGAGCAATAGAAGTGATATTATAGAACAGGTAAGACTCCAGAACTTGGATATGGCTGTGACTAAGCAGATCTGGAGGACACGTAGATGGGAGGACCTGACAGCAGATGCTTGATGGCTCACCAAGCAGGGCACTGTGCAGGTTATCTAAGGTAGCTGCATATCTGCCAGGACACTTGGGAAATGTAGATGAAGTGAAGTATCCATAATCTAACACACAGGAAAAGATATGGAAGGAAGGAGGGATTGGACTCCTGTTACTCAAGACACATGAGGAAAGTCGATGTATTTAGATTTAATCTTGATAGTAGGTGATAGTATTTGAAGGGGTAGAAATCGGGGACACCACGTATGAAGATGAACTTTAGAAGGACTATTTTGCTCCTGGAGTACAGGATGGATTGAGTATGAAGGGAATACCTCCAGACCATCTAGGTTAGTTCGATTATGATAAGATCAATTGCATATGGGATAAAACTCTATCTGAAAGATATACCATGTCATGAGATAGGATGAGGAAAAAGAAAACACTGTGAGTCTGGGAAGGAATGATCTTCGATATGGTCAACAGTTTTGATTCATCGTTAATTTAAAGTTTAGTTCTTAGGCCTTACTGACTTTGAAGATGACGCCTAAGGCCAAATCTTGGGGTCTAATATCTGCTGCTGATGTCTCCATTTAGGAAATTTTTATAATACTCAATTTCAACTTTTAGTTCTCTTCATATCAATAGAAATTTAATGTAGCTGCACGTCATGTGATGTGGAACACTAGGGCACATCTCAACCAAATAACACATTTTTTCTCTTTTATTATTTGCAAAAGAGAAGTATAAAACAGAATTCTAATTTGTCTATTTAGGTGATTAGTGCAGTTCCTAATGAATTTAACATGAAAACATATGCAGATCTGCCCCTGGCTTACTCGTGCCATCTTGATGATCCTCTTCAACCTTATTGAGAGAGCAAAAGACAGAAGTAACATGTAGCGCCAGTAGTGTTCAATGATTTTTCCTGTGATGCTGGTAAGCAGCGATGAGCTGCATGTGTCCCAGTCAGCCACAAATAAGCCATGGCCAGTGAGGACTTCTACTGTCCATATCTCCTAGCATCTGGTGTTTGGTAGTTTAGATGTATGTACGTGCGATTGGTGAGGATGATATATTTTCATTTATATCTGAGTTTTCAGGTTGCAAATCCCAATAACATTGATATGGGAGAATAATGATAAATGAAATAAAAAACAAGAGGTGATTCTAACAATCATTCTGTTAATTTGATGCTCAGCTTATACTTGCTCGGGAAAACGTACCAAACACGACAGGTCCACCAGGCGCGGTTCTTCCTCAACTTAGAGGGTCCTGACAACCATATGAAATAGCGGGTTCACATCGCCAGCATCTTGCAATTAAGAAAAACAAAGCTTTAGTGAAAATTAAGTTCTCCAAAGTTTCCAAACAGCTACTAACTTGGCAGAGACCCTGTTTTGAAATCTGTTCTTCTGGCTTATTTCGAAAGTGTTTTGCTTCTTGGAACTCATTGCATTCCTTTTAGAAAAATGAATATAATCAAATATTTCTCCTCACTCTGATTATACTGTGTTGTCATGACAGACACGTGGAGAAATCAATTCACCAGCTGTTGATGAGGCCCCGTCACTCAGAGCTCTGGTTGAGCAAGAATGTGGCTGAGTACTTTTCCTGGCTTCTGACCACGCTTGGCACATCTCACCTTCTTGTAGTGATGATATGTGGTTTACTCATTTCTCTTCTTGCACTGCCAAGTGCTTTAGAAAATGCTTTCCTTCCTCTGACTTTTGAGAGGTGTTGTTACCAATAACTGTCAGTCAGAATTATTTGAATGATATTCATTGCAGTTCCCCTAGGCCGTACAGTTACTGGCATTGTTGTTTTGATGGTGTGTCATATTTTGATGGAGAGAACATTTACTCAGTGCCGGAGTAGGGTAAGGGCCGATTTTAGGATATGTCCAAAGCAGTCGTCACCAGGGGACTATGTGCATAACTGCGATCCTGCTCTGCTTTTACAGCCGTTGTCTAATCACAGAGATTCCAAGGTATTAAAAGTTCCAGCTCGCAAAATTCCTTCTCCTTAAATCACCGCATACCTTGACTTTTATAAGAAGATTGAACATTTAGGTCACTTAGGCTAATCTTGCAAGACTTTTGCTAAAACCAGTGAGGTGATTAAGGGCATTCCAGAGGCTGAAGCACCCCAACCCCCTTGTGTCTATAAATTCACTATTTTCAACGTTTACTCAAATAAACTTGGAGAATCTGAAGTTTTGTCTGTCCCTCCTACTCTCTCCTCGTTTTCCTTCTTCCTGCTTTTTCTTCTTTCATCCTTGCTCTCCTCTCTTTATCTTCCCATCGAATTTGGTTTCTGTTTCTGTCTCCCTTTCCCACTCCGAAGTAAATACACGTAAATATATAATTAATTAAAANGGTTAAGAGCGCAGACCGCTCTTGCAGAGGACCCGGCTTCTATCCCCAGCACCCACATGGCGGCTAAGAACCGTCTGTAACTCCAATTCCAGGAGAACTCCAGTTCCAGGGGAATCTGAGACCCTCTTCTGACCTCCGCGTGCATTGCACGACACGGGTGCACAGACCTACATGCGCATAGACAGTACACTCATACACATACAAAAATAAATAAAAATTAAAAAAAGACACTACAAAGCCTTTTGCAGCCAACTTTTAACTGCTTGGTTGTACTAGTCCGTGGTCTAGTTTAAGAAAATAACTTTTATTAATTAATTCATGAGACTTTGTGGTTAAGAGTATAGCCTCAAGTTATACTATCCTCCTGAGAATCTTGCCCCTGTCAGTTACTGAGCCTCAGCATTGTCATGTGACAAGTAGGAATGAAAATAGTAGCTGTTATATTGCATATTGATGTGTAATAGATTACATGAACCTGTGCAGCACAAACTTAAACAGACTCAACTTGAGGTCTATCATTATGGTTGCATTCAGGAAGTCAGCAAGCCCATGGGTTTAGCTGAAATCTTGTCTAGGTAAGGATTTTCTTCCAAACTCATTTGGATCTTATTGAGTTTAATTCTTGATGAACTATCAGACTGAAGCCTTCAAGTCCTCCCCAGTTGGCCAGAAATGTCTCAGCCTGTTGCAATGTGAACTCCCGTATAAAATAGCCTTTGACCTGGCAGCTGATTTCTGCCAAGCATAGACATAAAGACGGAGTTCATGACAGAACCCACAGCCTTTGTAAAAGAGCCTAACAAGTGACCTACCATTTTGCCATGTTGTGTTTATTAGAGGTAAGTCAGACAGTTCACCCCATATTCAATAGCTGGTGCTCAGAGATAGATGTGAATGCTAGCAGCAAGGGACCACTGCAGGCTACCTTAGATGCTGCTTTATTCTTTGGGTTCAGTTAAACTATGTAAGGATTTAGAATAAGGCCTTGAAAAATTATACATAATTGTTAGCTGTAACTATCCTTATAGCTACAGCTTATTGGAATGCTTAATGAACAGACTTAATTTCTACTTTCTAGAAAATGACAATCTGAGACAGTATACAAAAAAGCAGGGAAACTATGATAATGGATGGGAAAATAAAGAGCTATGATTGAGCAAGAAATAAATGATCACCAACCGTGGCGAAAGATCAGAAAAGGTTTGAGCAATGAAGTGATATTTGAGTTAAGACTCCAGAATTGGGATATGGCTTTGACTAAGCAGATCTGGAGGACACGTAGAGGTGAGGCCTGACAGCAGATTGTTGAGGCTCACCAAGCAGGGCACTGTGCAGGTTATCTAAGGTAGCTGCATATCTGCCAGGACACTTGGGAAATGTAGATGAAGTGAAGTATCCATAATCTAACACACAGGAAGTATGGAAGGAAGGAGGGATTGGCTCCTGTTACTCAGACAATTGAAGGAAAGTCTGATGTATTTGGATTTAATCTGATAGTGGTGATAGTCATTGAAGGGTAGAATCGGGGAACCACGTATGAAGATGAACTTTAGAAGGACTATTTTGGCTCCTGGAAGTAAGGATGGATTGAGATGAGGGAATCCTCCAGACCATCTAGGTAGTTCATTATTATATAAGTCAAGTTGATATGGGATAAAACTCTATCTGAAGTATAGCATTGTCTGTAGGATGAGGAAAAAAAAAACACTGTGAGTCTGGGAGGAATGATCTTGGGTAACAGTTTTGATCATCTTAATTAAAGTTTAGTTTAGGCTTACTGACTTTGAAGATGGACCTAGAGGCAAATCTTGGGTCTAATATCTGCTAGCTGTGTCTCCATTTGGTAAATTTTTATAAACTCTTTCAACTTTAGTCTCTTCATATCAATAGATTTAAATGTAGCTGCCGTCATGGTGTGGAACATAGGCACATTCTCAACAAATACACATTTTTCTCTTTATTATTTGAAAATAGAAGTATAAACAGAATTCTAATTTGTTATTTACTGATTAGTGCAGTTCCTAATGAATTTAACATGAAAACATATGCAGACTGCCCCTGGCTTACTCTGCCCATCTTGATGACCTTTCAACCTTATGAGGATGCAAAAGCAAGTAACATGTAGGCCAGTAGTGTTCAATGATTTTTCCTGTGATGCTGGTAAGCAGCGATGAGCTGCAGTTCCCAGTCAGCCACAAATAAGCATGGCCAGTGAGGACTCTACTGTCCTATATCTCCTAGCTCTGGTGTTTGGTAGTTTAGATGTATTAACTGGATTTAGATTTAGTATATTTTCAATTTATTCTGAGTTTATCAGGTTGCAATCCCATCATTGATTGAGGAGTATCTGTATAAATGAAATAAAAACAAGAGGTGATTTTCATTCATTTGTTAATTTATGCTCAGCTCTGCTGGAAAAGGCACAGGCGTTCTCTCACTGAGTCCTGACAACCATATGAAATAGGGGTTCACATCGCCAGCATCTTGCAATTTAGAAAAACAAAGCTTTAGTGAAATTAAGTTCCTCAAAGTCCAACAGCTACTAACTGGCAGAGACCTTGTTTGAATCTGTTCTCGCTTATTTCAAAGTTTTGCTCTTAACTATTGCACTTCCTTTTAAAAATATGAATATAATCAAATATTTCTCCTCACCTGATATACTGTTTGTATGACAGAAGTGGAGAAATCAATTCACAGCTGTTGATGAGGCCCCGTCACTCAGGCTCTGGTTGAGAAGATGTGGCTGATACTTTTCTGGCTTCTGACTCACCTGGCACTTCACCTCTTGAGTGATGAATGTGGTTTGACTCTTTACTATTTTGGCACTGCTCAAGTGCTTTAGAAATGTTCCCTTCCTGACTTTGAGAGGTGATTTACCAAAATGTCAGTCAGAATTAATTTGAATGATATTCATTGCAGTTCCCTAAGGCCTACAGTTACTGGCATGTTGTTTTTGGGTGTCATATTTTGATGGGAGATAACATTTTAACCGGAGTGGGAAGGGCACGATTTTGGATGAGTCAAGCAGTGTGTCACCAGGGACTATATGCATAACTGCGATCCTGCTCTGCTTTTACAGCCGTTGTCTAATCACAGAGATTCCAAGGTATTAAAAGTTCCAGCTCGCAAAATTCCTTCTCCTTAAATCACCGCATACCTTGACTTTTATAAGAAGATTGAACATTTAGGTCACTTAGGTAATCTTGCAAGACTTTTGCTAAAACCAGTGAGGTGATTAAGGGCATTCCAGAGGCTGAAGCACCACCCCTTGTGTTATAATTTCACATTTCAACTGTTTACTCAAATAAACTTGGAGAATCTGAAGTTTTTCTTCCTCCTCTTCTTCCTCTGTTTTCCTCTTCCTCTGTTTTCTTCTTTCTCCTGCTCTTCCTCTCTTTATCTTCCCCTCATTGGTTTTGTTTCTTCTTCCTCTTCCTCCTCCTTGAAAGAATAACTAATAATAATAATAATACAAAGAACCATTCACTTTCTACTAGGCCCATTGAGAACAGAATCTTAGACTCATTTCATATTATTAATCACTCATTCATACCTTGTCTTCTAGGCATAAGAAAATTAAGATTAATCCTCAAGATGGTGAATAACTCATCAAAGATTATATAAGGACTCAGTGATAGAACTAGAAGGAGAATTCAGGACTTTTGCATCCAACTCAATTACAAATTAATGTACTTTATAGTTATTTAGCTTTTCAAAGCTGTCTTCTCAAGGTTTTTGATAAAAAAATAGCAAGCGAAAATGCTAGTTGTTTTATTTATAGTTTGTATTGGGTTGGTCTCTATATTTTTCTGAAATACACAACATCACAGTGTAACACTTTCTTTTACTTGTAGGACAATTTAAAGGAATTAAGCTTAAATTCTTACTTCCCAAATAAGTAGAAGTCTTAGTCCAGTCATATAGCGTTAAAGAGCAAAGTGTTTATTGGGTAAAATTTATTTAGCAGGTACTCAACTCTGCCCAAGCTTTATCCACCAAGTATAGGATATTTTAAGGCTTAGTGAATTGTTTAGATTAGTTAAATTTAGGTGTAGGTTTTGGTGGAAATGGTAATACAACTGAACTAATTGGGAATATAAAATGTTAATTGGTTTTATTTATAATTTGTACTGGGTTAAGGTATACAAATCGCCTATATATTTTTTCTGAATAACACATCACATTATAACACTTTCTTTTACTTGTAGGACAATTTAAAGGAACTAAGCTTAAATTTCCTTCCCAAATAAATAGCATACAGTCAATGAGAAACAGTTTGGGTAAATTTAATGAAAGCTTATGCCTTGGCTCCTGTTTATGGGTATGTGTAATACAACTTAGGCATCTATAGGTCAAAACATAAAAACTGAAAAAAAAAGAGGGAGGTGGGAGGTGGGGTACTATCCTTTCTGGGATACAAATGGAAAGCTCTGTGTTCCAATCCTATTGATAAATTTTCAATTTTTCTGATCTTGAAACTAACAATGGGAGGAGAATTTTATGTTCCCACAGGTAAAAATCACCAATCTAAATGCCTGAAAACATACAACTTATGGCTGTGCAGGATGAACTGGGGAATGCCAGCAGAGAGGCTGACCCATCTGAACATTAAGGAATGAGGAACCTCAGACTGCCTGAGTCACGGACACTGAGCATCTCTCTGAATAAATAATATTGGGGTTGACTGTTTATAATGGACCCTAATGAAGTTTACCTTCCAGATGCTGAGAAACCTTCCTACCTCTCCCTTTTTTTTAGGAAAAAGAAAAACATGATGGTAATGAAACCACTCCCTAACTGTAAACTAGAGCCAACTGTTACAGTGGTAATTTCCTATAAACAGGCATAACGTATTAACTGATTGATAGACATAGGAACTGTGAAAGGATATTTTCCTAACTAGAGCCAAATTCAATAGTAAAGTGTTTATAAATTGGGTAATTAAGCCAAATATATTACTACAGGAAAGCTCTGACATCAGCACTGAATTACTCTGCCTAGGAGATGTTGGCTAGGGGATTCAAACCCGCCCCCCCCCAAATTATAAAGGCCTTTTGCCTATAAGTGGGATCTATGCAAGGAGAAAGGCAGTAAGTCCCTGTTGTCGAAGACCTGGTGTGAGCATGAAAAATGTTATGAGACGTCACTTGCTAGCGTACAAATGGCCTCTGAAATGCTAGAGAGCGTTACCAAAGGCCACTAAAGCAATACAGCAAAATATTGGTCTCCTTGAGACAAGCAAGATTCCTCCATCAATATCAGCTACACCTCAATCTATATATATATCCCAAATCTATTTGGCTGTTAGCTCTCTCCTTGGAGGAATAACTCACAGTTATTACTCACAAGCTTGTGTCCTCTAGTGGTTGGGTGATGTTGTGAGCCACAGTAAGAACTTGTCACCCTTTATAGAGAAACCACAGTTTGCGGATTAGCATGCCATCCAAGCATCTGTGTCTATGCTCACAGCTTAGCTTGACATAATAAGTGGTACTGCTTAAATGCCTGTACATCCAATAGCTTGTGCTTTGTTAATATGACTAAAAAGGTATCACTGGGAAAGCTGTCAATCCACGAAGGGAAACAACCTGAACAGACTGGAGTCCAAAATAACAACTCCAAAGAAATTAGACTGTTTTCTTCTCACCCACTTGTGCCCCTTTCCCAAAGCCCAGGGAACAAACTGTGGAAGAGGAGGCGTGGTAGATTGTAAGGGCTGCAGAGAGATAGGGGTGAATCATGAGACTACAGGAATATAGTCTGGACTCCTGATTGATCAACATGTCTGGACATACAAGCTTCTCCAACTGGTCTATGCAAACCTTGGGTTGTTCAAAATTTGGACATAGATACTTGCAAAATGCACCAATTACCTGATTGTATGACATAATGAGTGACATCAATGGTATCTGCAAACAACTGTGTTATTGTATTGTAGAATCCCTTAAAAAAATAGCAAGCCAAAGTTCTTGAGAACACATTGGCCTCAACCATTTTATCACAGTTGAAGACTAAACTTGGAGCATTAAATTTAAAGTAAAAATCATCAAAAAGCTCCTTTAAAACCCCACTGTGGCTGCAGCACAAATATATGAAATAATTATTACCTTCAAAAAGTTCTACAGAGACTTTGCTTCTAAAGATGTCATTATATAAATGATCTTTGGAGGGCCTCAGAGCTTGTGATTAAAATTACCCAATTCCTTATTAGGAGGCAAGCAGCCGCTCTTCTGAGATAAGTGCAATAATCTTAGAAAAGCACATCTATGGTGTGGTCCACCTACACAAAGCTCAGCTGCTACAGGAACACAGAAAACACTGTGAATTCATTAGCATGCAGTATTTACCCAAAAGCTGCAAAAAAACATTGTGTTTGCATAATTTTATCAATTGTCAATAGCAGTGCTTGCCAACATTCATATCTTTTTTGAGATGCCAAATTAAGAGCAGGAAGTAAGTTTGTGTCAATATTAATACTGAACTCACTCAAAAAGATGACATTTATTAATAATGCATCTGGTTCAACATGCACAATTATATTTAAAGGCTAAACACAATTCTGGTACTGGAAACCTTTTATTAGTGGGTTGTGCTCATCAGACACCTTACTTTTTTGTTTGAAACTTGTAAACCATCTTTCCTATCCCACAAATGGCTGCTCTCCCAATGCTCTATTGTGATTGGGGATGGGCTGGATGTAGTCAGAACAAGAGTAGTAAAAAGACAAAGATGCCAGTGCTTTACGCGTTTTATGAAAATTGTGCTGGTGCAAGGCATATTAGTTTTAAAAACTCTGTGTTTGGGGAACAGCTGGTGTGGGCAGAATATGAAAATAACTGTTGTAAAACAAATATTAAGGAATTGCTGTAAACAAGACTCCAATTATTTACAGTATGTTCAATTCTCTTTCTTTCTCATTCCTCTATATACATCCTGGCCAGTAAAAAAAAAAAAAAATTGATGAATCCAGATGTGTAAGGAATGGTGTGTGTGAATATACATATGCCTACTTATACAGAGAATAAATCAATGCATTTTGCATATATTTCCAAGTTTAAACTTCTCTGTGTTTGGTTTCTTGAGTTGATCAAAAGTCTCAATATACAACATATAATGTGAACGAATTTGTAGAAAATGAAAAAGTCACAACCCATGATCAATCATTTTCTTTTTGGTATTTTACTGATTTTAACTTTCCATATATTGTGTATATATCAACACAATGACCTTGTATTGCTCAAACTCAGCCACATACTACATCTGAATTAGCCTAATCAATGCGGAACATTGACAATGAGGAGGATGCTGAGCTGTTTAAGTCAGGCAGGCACTATGGGCTCTAGGATATTCTTGGATTGCTCCACTCGAATTTCCGGATGTGTCTCTCATCTAACGCCATCACATCCTATTTTCAGTCTGCTCTCAACCACTCCTGTTCAGCTGTTCAGTTAAAAGGAACTCATGACTCAGTGACCTTATTTTTCATTTCTAATGTTGTTTATCCTGCGCGCTTCTCTAAATTATGATTTGCTATTTAATTGGAAAAAATGAAAGGATTATTGATAAAATAATCTAATGGAAAGGTTTTAATGTAATTGCTCTTCAGCCCACAAACTTCTGGAGAGGAGGAGGATTTTTTTTTAAATGTCATTTATTTATTTTTTCTTTTATTGCAGGCTTCAGTAAACAATTCTATTTATTGAGAGTCTCTAGTTTTATCATGCCTTGGCTCTTGCTAACATCTTATATCCCATGGAAGGAGAGATAATTTTAACCATTGTCCAATGGTTGCCTGGTATAGATCACCTCAAACAGAATTTTGATCAGTCAAGAATAATGATGTTTCATATTTGTATGAGCTTCGTTTTACAGCTGTCCCGAGTTGGAAATTTATGTTGAAACTTTAAAATAGCTTATCTCCTCTTAAAATACTTAATACTTCATTATATAATATGACTTTTTCATATCTTTTCTTTATGAAGAAAATCCTTTCTTCTAGCTTTCTGTTTTATTTTTCTTATTTGTTTAAGTCAAGGCCTTACTATGTATGGATCTGGCTTCAAACTTGCTGTTTCACCCAGTTAGCCATAAACTGATAATCTCTCATCTCTGCCTTTCAGGTACTGGGAATAAAAGTATGTGCTAGTGGGCTGGAGAGATGGCCTAGTGGTTGAGAGCGCCGACCGCTCTTGCAGAGGACATGGGTTCGATCCCCAGCGCCCACATGGTGGCCGAGAACCGTCTGAAACTCCAATTCCAGGGGAATCCGACACCCTCTTCTGACCTCCGCGGCATTGCACGACATGGGTGCATAGACTTGCATGCAGACAGTACATTCATACACATACAGAAATAAAATTAATAAAATTTTTTTTAAAGTATGTGCTAGCATGCCCAGCTTCTAGATTTTTAAATTGATAGTAAATTATTGTTACCTAGTTTCTCTGCTGTGTTCCACATCAGAACTTCCTGCTCCCAGCTAATTCTAACTCGGTGCCTTTCCCTAGTTCCCTCCACAGCCTCTACCTACTCTTAACTGTGATTTCATTCTATCTCAGCTTCTATGAGATCAACTTTTCTGATTCTCCATGTGAGTAATATCAAGTGGAATTTTGTGTATGCTTATTTCATTTTGTGTGTGCTTATTTCACTTACTGTTTACATATAATCTCTTAATCCCCAGTTCCATGTGTGAGGCTGTAAATGATAGGATTCCATTCCTTTTCTGACTGAATAGTATTTTTCTATATATTTACATTTTCTTTATCCATTCAATAGTTGATAGTTACTTAGGTTCTTTCCTCTTTTCACAATTTTGCTATTGTAATAGTGCTGAAATAAAAATAGAAGTGCAGGTGTCTCTCATATCCTGATTTTATTTCATTTGGATGTATTCCTGAGAGTATGATGGCTGGGTCACATAATAACTCTACTTTTAATGATATAAGGATTTCCCTGCTGTTTTCCATGTCCGTATACATTCTAACCAACAGAGTGGAAGGATTCTCTTTGCTCCAAATTCTTGCCAGCACTTGTTATCTTATTCTTTTTGATGATAGTCTTACTGGAACAAGGGATCTTGTGGTTTCCATGTCCTTTTCTTGGGTGATTAGTGATGTCAGGACTCTTCTGTGTATCTGTTGACTATTTGGCTGTCTTCTTTTTAAAATTTAAAAAAATTTTTTATTTATTTATTTATGTGTATGAATGTACTGTCTGCATGTAGGTTTGTGCACCCATGTCGTGCAATGCCGCAGAGGTCAGAAGAGGGTGTGGGATTCCCCTGGAACTGGAATTCTTCTGGAATCGGAGTTATGGACAGTTCTCAGCCACCATGTGGGTGCTGGGGATAGAACCCAGGTCCTCTGCAAGAGCAGTCTTGCAGAGGTGTTCTAGAGACCGCTAGGCCATCTCTCCAGCCCCTTGGCTGTTTTCTTCTGAGAAATGTCTATTTAGAACTATTGACCAGTTTTATTTTTGCTTTGTTTTTTTGATTTTCTACTGAGTTTTGAGTTCCTAATGTATTCTCAGTATCTACCACTTGTAAGATATATAGTTTACAAATTTTTTCTCCAATTCCATAGATTTTTTTATTTACTTGTTTTCTTTGTTGTTCAGAAACATTTTAGTTTGATACATACCCATTCGATAATTTTTACTTTTATTTTCTGTGCCTATGAGATCTGTCCAAAAATTCTTGCCCATTTTGGTATACCTGAAGCATTTTCCATATTTTTCCAGTAATTTCATAGGCTTTAATTATGCCTTTAATCACATTTTTGTTAATTTGTATAACTGGTAAGAGACGGAGCACTAGTTGCATTCCTTTACATGTGGAAAGCCAATCTTCCTGATACCTGTTGTTGAAAATACTGTTTTCTCTCCAGTGTTCTTAATACTCTTGTCAAAAATGAATTTTCTGGCTCCCTATGCTGTTCAGTGTTTGTTTTATGCTAATGCTACTTTGATTACTTTACAATATGCACATACCTGTGTGTACTATTCTATAGAATTTTGATCTCTCTCTCTCTCTCTCTCTCTCTCTCTCTCTCTCTCTAACTAAAGAGTATTTATCAGATTTATTTTCCCAGTAGGGGATAGGGTAGTCCAACAGTGGCTGTTTGACAGCAGCAGTAGCATCACCAATAAACACTTATAGTCAGAAGGAAGCAAAAGCAGGTGCACACAGTTTTTCCTCAGATCTCTCTGTCTGACTACTCTTCAGAAGGTACTACCCCACTTTGAGGGCAGGTCTTCCCCTCTGAATTAATTCATTCTGAAACTAGTCTTCAAAAACTCTAAGAAGTGTGTCTTCCAGGTAAATTCTGCCAAGCTGAAAATCAAGATACTTTACAAACATCACAATTCCACCTCTTGTGAACTTCACTCCAACTACATCTCTTATAACACATGCTAATTTATAGTTAAAGATAGCAAGATCATGATTCTGCCTAGAATAATGTAACTATCTCATGAACCAACAAAAACTAACTCTTCCTCTTCTAGAATAAATGGCAAAGGAATATTTTTACTTTTCATAGTTTGTAACTTGAATATGATAATATAAATTTAACAATGTGCACTGATAAAAAATCAGTTACTGTTACATTACATGATAGGGTAATATGGGAGGAAATAAAACATAATTACTTAATATATGTATCTATGTGCACAAATATGCTTAATAAAACAGAAAACAAACACTCTTGAAAATTACTCACTTTTGTAACTGTCATTTGGCCTCAACTGGCGTTTGTATCTTCCCTTTTCTACCATCATTCTGTAATCCCTCCATCTTCTGCAGGTCTTTCTGGAAGGCTGTTGCACCCTCCATTCTTGAAGTCTTTGGGCCATTATTATCCACTCTAGACTGGTTTATTATAATTACCATTGACTACAACTATAGGACATGTTAACAATAGACATCCCAAAGGATCTCCCATACCACAGACATCCCCTTCTGTACCTCCAGTATGGAAAAGCAGTCTAATTTCCCTGGTGGGAGTCTAGTTACATCACCAGTTCATTCAAAGGCATTGGGAGCCTAAATTAACCAAGCGGAAGGCTAGCATCTGTTCAATGGAATTGTTGTTTTGTCTCCTAGTGGAAACACTCCTCCCCCTGTAACCAAGACATCTAGGTCAGCAGAGTATAATATTGTGGGAACAAGAAGGAAAACCTTTGTTAGGGGTGAGGGTGAATGCTACTATCTTTATTTCCATGCTTTGATTCCTGGACATATGAATCTTGGCTATAAGAGGTACAGTGCCATATATTAGCTGCTGATTCAGAGCATATGTAGCCCACTGGGGAACCTATCTGTAGTCCTGGAAACTATGCCCACATTTGGGGACTGTAACTGAATCTTCAAAGCCCATTTCACCATTCTTTTGAGTCAGTTGTTTCAAGATGGTGGGGAACACAGTATCCATCAAATTCCGTGAGCAATGGGCTCACTGCTACGATTCTTGGACTGTAAATCAGAAGAATTACTGTGAGGAGGACTTTGATGGTAGATAAGACAGTCTGTGAATCTATTGATGGAGTTTTCAGAAGTATTACCTGCAGGGAAGATAAATTCATATCCACTGTAAGCATCTATTCTATAAAGACAAAATGCAATGGATGGAGCTAGAAGACATTACATTAAATGAAGTAACACAGTCCCAGAAAAACAAACGATGAATGGTACCCCTCATCTGTGGATGCCAGAGCCAATAACCCAGTGGTAAATATTTCTTGTGGAGAGGGATGAATATTAAAGAACAGCAACAGAAAGACTTCATCAGAAAACTGAATGAAATGGTGAATCAAGAGGAGTGGGAGGGGTGGGAGAAGGACACAGGTCTATATTCAATTAATGTATATTTAATCGATGTGAGTTCAACAAGTATCCAATTTTGCCCAGACTCTGTCTACAGGTTACATGATGTTTTTAATATACACATATTTACTTTTACTTAGTTAAAGTAAATATGTGTATATTAAACAACATTGGTTTAAAGATTTTGATAAAAATGGTAATGCATCTGAGTTAATATAAATTATAATATAAAATGGAAATATAAATTGTTGTTGTCCACATTTGTTTTACTTAAAATCTGTATAACAATAACTTTGGGATTGGCACATACAAATATTCTATATAATTTGTCTGTTGTACAGTATCGTCTTGTAGCATTCTCTTTTACCAGTAGGATGATTTAACTTAAGGAATTAAGTTTGTTTCCCAAGTTAATGACATACAGTCATCCAGCTTGGGTGAATTTGATGAAATCTGCGCCTTGATTCCTGCCTATAGGTATGTGTACTACAACTGCCTTTTTGAGACTCATGGGTCAAAAAATAAAAACCTAAAATACAAAGGGGAGGATACATATATATATATATGAAACCTTTTTGTCAAAAACTTTGCAATTTAAATCTTAAAACAACTATGGGAAAAGATTTGTATGTTCCCACAGGTCAAAACGTCACCAACTTAACGGCTGAGGAAGAAAAGATACAGCTTTGCATTGTGTAGGATGTACCAGGAAGTGCCAGCAGAAAGGTTGGCCTGTCTGAACATTGAAAGGAAGAAAAGGCTCAGACTACTACAGGCATCAAACCCCTCTGTGGATTCTACTTGTAACAATGTTTATAATGAGTCCTAATGAAACTTACATTCTAGGTGCCACAAAGTTTTAGTACGAGAGACTTTCTTAACTCCCCTTCATAGAACAAGGAGGAATATGGTGATGATGAGGTCGTTCTCTAACTGCAAATTGGAGCCAACTGTTATAGAGGTAATCTCTTATAAAACCAGTAAAACTGCCTTCTTTAATTGACTAATAGACTTAGGAACTGTGAAAAGGGTTATTCTCTATTCAGAACCAAATATAATACTAAAGTCTCTTTAAGCTGTGCATTTAAGCAAAATATATTAATACAGGAGAGCTCTGATATCAGCAATGGATTATGCTACCAAGGAGATGTTGGCCAGAGGATCCAAGCCCCCCCCAAAAGGTAAAGGCTTCTTGCCTATAAACTGGGATACCTGCAAGAAGAGAGGCAATAAGGCCCTGCTGTCGAAGACCTGATGTAAGCATGGGAAAGATGTATTGAGACTGCACTTGCAAGTGTACAGTTGGTCTCTGGAATACCAGAGAGTGTTACCAAAGGCCACTAAACCAATAAAGCAAATATAAGTCTCCTTGAGTCAAGCAAGACTCCACCAGCTACACCTCACCTGCATGGAAATACTGTGCAGCAGTGGCAGCCATATGACTGTATATCCCAAATCTAATTGGCTATTAGCTTTCTCCTTGGAGGAATAACCCATGGCTGATGCCACAAGCTTACATCCTCTAGTGGTTAGGAGATGTTATAAGCCACAGTAAGACCCTGTCATATTTTACAGAATAAACATAATTCATGGATTAACATACCATCCAAACATCTGTGTCTATACCAAAGTAACGTACCATAACAATTAGTACTGTTTAAATACCTATATATCTAATTGCTGTGCTTCATTAGTAGGATTGAAAGGTTATTCCTGGACAAACTGTCAGCCAGAATTAACCAGAGACCAAGACAACAGCTCCAGAGAAAGTAGGTTGTTTTGCTTCTTGTCCACCTGTGCCCCTTTTCTAAGCCTAGGGAAAAATCTGCAGAAGAGGGGGCATGGTAGAATGTAAGGGCTGCGATTGGGGTGAATGGTGAAACTACAGCAATATAGACTGGACACTTATTTGATCAACTTGATTGTACATTCAAGCCCCCCTATCTGGATGGTGGGACCCTTGGGCTTGTGTGGGTTTGGGCACAACTGCTTGCAAATTGGTTTTACATGAAGGATGCTTGTACTCATAAATTATTACTTATTGTTAAAAAATGAAAAAAAAATAAAGAAGTAATAGAAGAAAAAAACAAAACAAAATTGTTCTTAGCCACTGGAATCGAATCCGAGCCCTCTGCAAGAGCAGTCAGATCTCTTAACCACTGAGCCATCTCTCCAGCCCCAATGTTGTCTTTCTTTACCACTGCATAAAACTCCACTGTGTAAATGTACCACATTTTCATTATCTACTCATCAGTCGAGGGACACTTAGGTTGCTTCCATTTCTTCAATATTGTGAAAAGAACAGCAATAAACATGGATGAGCAACTAAGAAAAAAGACAAAATGCAACTCTTTCTACAATGGGAGCAGTCTAAGTCCAATGCAGTCAACCTGCTACCAGGTTCTTTGCCTCTCCTTCAGGGAAGTCATTGCTGTTTCAGTAGACAATGCTGGGGTAACCCCCCCAACCCCCTCCCCCAGCCAATTGTGGAGAAGATGGGGTAGAGGTGGGATGTGGCCTACTTCCTCAGGCAAAATAAACCTAGAATTTGCAAGTTCAGCATCCTTAGCCTTGCAGACTCCAGCCACATATTTCCATCCAAGTTACTAGATCCCACTTTTCCCACTCATATTAACTGCAGACAGCTTTTCAGACTGAGAGTTAAACTGGCTTTGTAGTGGTTCAGTTTGGTTTTCCAAACTTCAGCCCTATGACTACTAGAAAGAAGATTCTTTCAGGAGACAATTAGGAACTTTTATTGTTTATGTGCATCTAGAGTTAGGAAATTGGATCTCTGAACTCATTATTTTCCTTTGGTACTTTACTCAGAGAAGCTAGAAAGAACCAGCCAACATCGTTATAGTGTTTAGTCAGAAATGTTCAAAGGTATCATATATGGAGTTGCTTGCCTCTCACAAATAATGATAAGGAGTATCAGATTCTCTTATACTGTGTAGTTCTTTAAGCAGTTTTCCCCATGAATTATAAGTCCTCACTATTCTATTAAGAAAGCTTCTGCAAATTTAGGGATGGTCAAATTATAGAGCTAATTCTAGGAACCACTAACTCCACTAGAGAAATTCATCCCTACAACACTGTTTCTCTAAACCCACTCCTGTGCCAGAATCTGTAGTAGGCAGTTTTCTAGAGAACAGAATCACTATATGCTGGAGAGGCTAAGAACTCAGTATCTGCTCTGTCCAAGAAGCTGGATGCCTCAGAACTCTCATTCTGGTGCTGAAAACCGAGAAGTTCCTTGGAGAGTTGCTGGTACTTAGTCCACAATGGAAGAAGCTGGAGCCTGTTGTCAACAGAGAATGATAACAGCAGTAGCCAAGAAAGAAGAAATGAAGGCACTTCACTCGGTTTTCCCTTAGGGCTCCTTATAAACAGACAACACATTGAAGGCTGCCACCCACTTTGAGGGTAGGTCTTCCTCCCTCAGTTAATCCTCTCTGGAATGGTCCTCTCATCTGCCACACCCAGAGGTGTGTTTTCTACATCCTGTCAAGTGGACAAGCAAGGCCAATCATCACAGTCAACATCCTCCCCTTGTTTCAGGTCTTAGAAATCTTTGAACTTTCCCATTCAGCATTATGTTGGCTTATTGTTACTGGCCTTTATTTTGTTGTGAATGCTCCTATATACTTAATTTTTCTTCATTGTTTTATTATAAAGGAGTGTTGGATTGTATCCCATGAGTTTCCTCCATCTATTGAGACAATGTTAGGCTTTGTCTTTCTTTTTTATTAATGTGGTATATTAACTTTATTGTTTTGCAGATATCAAATCATCTTTGGATCCTTAAGTTAAATCCTATTTGATCATGTTTAATAATCTTTTAAAACATGCTGCTGGATTTCGTGTGGTATTATTTTGTTGAGAATTTTTGCATCTGTTCATCAAAGTTTCTTTTTGTTATATCTTTTTCTGTTTTTCTTTAATCAGATTAATTCTGGCCTCATCAATGTGTTTACAATAATTCTTTCATATTCTGTTTGTAATAACAGAAAGAGAATTTTCTATTAGGCTTCTTTAAATACTTAGCATAATTCAGCAGTCTATGTGCTACTTTCCACAATAGGATCTTACCATTAAGTTCTAGAGTGTAACAAAAACATTGACAACAGCCTATAATGTTTTCGATGGTGTCTGTGGGATCACAACAACCAATGACAAAAGAGGTAATCCATTCCTAACATCTATGTCCCTCCCCTGAAAGCTCCTTCCAAGGTTACTTATTAATTTCCTATTTTATATGGGTACTCTAATTAAAACAAACATATCTAAAGATTCAAAGCAAGTTTCCAAGTATGAATGAGAGCATTCAAGATTTATCTATCTGGGTTACCTCACATGGATTATTTCCAGCTCCACCTGTTTATCTCTAAGTGTTATAATTTCAATTTTCTTAACAACTGAATAATATTCCATTGTGTAGATTTACTATATGTTCATTTTCCATTCATCAGCTGATGAGCATCTAAGATATTTCCATGTCTTAGATATTGAAAACAGAGCAGCAATGAACATGGATGAGCAGATGTCTCTGTAGTAGGATATAGAGTCCTTTGGATATATACCTGAGAGTGAGATGGATTATGTGGCAGATATATCTCTAGCTTTCTAAGGAAACACCATTCCAATTTCCATAGTGGTTGTACCTGTTTGTACTCGGACCAGCAGTAAATAAGCACTTCCTTCCCCTACATCCACATCTTTTGGTTGTCTTTTTAAAAATATATTAACAATTATGACTGGAATAGGATAAAATTCAAACTAGTTTTATTTTGCCTTCCTCTGATTGCTAAGGAGTTTAAACCTTTTAAAAAACATTGGCCGGGATGGAGAGATGGCTCGGTGGTTGAGAGCTCTAACTGCTCTTGCAGGGGACCTGGGCTTGATTCCCAGCACCCACATGGTGGCTAAGAACCGTCTTTAACTCCAGTTCCAGGGGATTCCGATGCCCTCTTCTGACCTCTGCATTGCACTACATGGTTGCACCAACCTACATGCAGACAGTACACTCAATACACATAAAAAATAATAAATAAATTAAAAAACATTGGTCATCCATTTGTATTTCATATTTTGAGCAATCTCTGTTTAGTTACATGTACCATTTTTAGTTGTGTTGTTTGCTTTCTTGGTGTTTAGGTTTGTATGCTCTTTACATGTTTTAGACACAAACCATTGGTCAGCTGGCTAGTTGGTAAGATTGTTTTAGCTATGCCTGTCTGTTCAATAGTTCCATTGACTTGGAACATTTTTTTCTATCCTTTTATCTTAAGGTGGTGTCTGTTGTTGATAGTGGGGCATGTTTATTAGAGACAAGAAAAAGATCCTAATTTGTTTTCTCACCCAATCTGTTAGTCTGTGTCTGTTTATTGGGAAATTTAGACTGTTGATTTTAGGAATTATTCTTGAACAATTTGTATTAAATTGTTTATCATTTTTTTTCCTTTTGTGGTGCTTCCTTAAACCTTCATACTGAAATATGTGTTGTAGTATTCTTTGTTGAGCTGGGCTAGTGGTCATAAATTCCTACCTCCCTACACACACACACACACACACACACACACACACACACACGCATTTTAAGTAACCTTATAAAATTATTTATTTCTTGATGGCTTTTTCCAGCATCCTTGGTGTAATTAATGTCTCCTTATCCCCTCTGTCTGACCAACCTTCCTTCTTTCCAGGTTCTTCCTCCCCATTTTTCTCCTTCAT
Organism: Rhizomys pruinosus; assembly: GCA_009823505.1. Taxonomy (NCBI): domain Eukaryota; kingdom Metazoa; phylum Chordata; class Mammalia; order Rodentia; family Spalacidae; genus Rhizomys; species Rhizomys pruinosus. The sequence continues at coordinate 1,032,529 of VZQC01012004.1, forward strand.
CACACCAGTGTCTTGCTTTCTCCTTCTCTCTTTCTCCTTTTGCCTCCTACCCCCTTGGTCCCTCATGGTTCCTTTCTACTTTTCTGGATTCTATAGTTACTCCAGACTTTTACATAGATTTATATGCATACATTTTATATTTGCATGTACATATATAATTATATATTCAGAGCTAGAGTCCACAAATAAGAAAGAATATGTGGCAATTGTCTTTCTGGGTATGGGTTAATTTACTTGTTATAGTATTTTCCAGTTCCATTCATTAACATGCAAACTTCATGATTTTATTTTTCTTAGAGCTGAATAGAATTCCATTGTGTGTAGGTATCATATTTTCATTGTTCATTCATCAGTTGAAGGACACCTAGGCTGGTTCCATTTCCTGGCTCTTGTGACTAGAGAGGCATTAAAAATAACCGAGCAAGTAACTCCATAGTATGATATCAAGTCCTTTGAGCATAGGCTAAGTATAGTATGGCGAGGTCACATACTATTTAACATAAACCTCAGTGCCAGGAAAGGGAAATCTCACTTCAAGTTACTGGTCAGGGGGTCCAAGAAACTCACCAAACAATATACCTACTGTTTTTGCCCTTTGTTGCCTCCTCCCACCCAGAAATGTAAGATAATACCTTATTGCTAAAGATACTACACACAGGTCTTGGAAGAATCCTGCTAGAACTTACCCAGAAATCTCCTTCCTGAGGATTAGCTCTCATATCTTTGGAAGGTACTATACAAATGTCCAAGGGAGAAAAACAATCAATAGTTCTACCCAGGTCTGAAGCTTGAGAACCATCATGGTGACTGCCTGACAAGACATTACCTCTGCAGTATCTCTTATATGTTTGGGGTAACCAATGGCTGTTTAATTGAATTTAATGCCTACTTAATAGAAGGGAATTCATGCCGAGTAAATTAAACCTGGTCAACTATCTATGGTAAGAGAGCAAAGACCGTAGAGGTAAACTTACTACTGCCATTTTCCTAAACTAGAAAATTTGTAACTGTATTTCAAATACTTATCCTCATACACACAGATAGATGTACCTCTCACCCCTTATAAGAGTACTTCTTTATGTAACTGATGGAGACTGTTAACAGTGATCATCAGTTTGTCAAAATACAGAGAATAAGTGACTTTGGGGACTCCAGACATCTGTAATACAACCCTTATAGCTCAGCTCAGGGAGCATTCCAGAAGAGAGGTGGAAAGATTGTAAGAGCCAAAAAATCAAAACACCTTCTGCTAGAGTTTTCCGGACATGACAGAGAAGCTTCACCAAAGAAATCTCAAGAATATGGTTACCTGAGCAAGGTTTGAATAATGACAATACCAGCTGACATGCGGATGAGGATGTGGGAGATTTCATAGGGTCACACCTGCAGATGAGGGGGTACAGGCAACCAATGGCTACTGAGAGAGGAGAATCACTTTTCTTCAAGTATGAGCTCCCCTGATAGGTTATCCAGTTCTAAGTGGAGAGAATGATTAAGGATGAGGTGGAGTAATTGAGACAGAGTAAGGGGACGTGAGAGGGGAGAGAAGGAAGGAGAGGTAGAAATGATGTAAAAAATATTATGTAAATATAGTGCTTGTGTGGAAAAACCTTTAAAAATCAAGAAAATGAGCTACCCAACTAGAGAGATGGGCATGAAACTAAGCAGAGGGATCTCAAAAGATGAAAGACAAATTACTGACAAATATTTTTTAAAAATAGTCAACATCCTGAGCCATCAGAGAGATGCATGTTAAAGCTACTTTGAGATTTCATCTTATTCAAGTCAGATGAATAAGTTTAAAAATTGACAATAAATGCTGGCATGGGTGTGAAGAAAGGGGAACACTCACTGCTGGTGAAAGGCCAAACTAGCCCACCCACTATGGAAATCAGAGTGGAGGTTGTTCAGAAAGCTAGAAATAAGCCGGGCGTGGTGGCGCACGCCTTTAATCCTAGCACTTGGGAGGCAGAGGCAGGCAGGTCTTTGTGAGTTCAAGGCCAGCCTGGTCTACAGAGTGAGTTCCAAGACACTGTCTCAAAAAGACCAAAAATAAAAAAGCTAGAAATAGATCTACCACAGGATCCAGATGTATCGCTCTTAAGCATATACACAAGCAAATCTATATCCTACTGCAGATACTGCTCATCTATGTTCATGGCTGGTCTATTCACAATATCTAGGACATATAAGAAGCTGATGAATGCGTAATGAAAGTGTGATTCATTTACACAATGGAATATTATTCAGCTGTAACAAAAAATGAAATTCTGAAATTTGTAATTAAATTGATGCAGCTGGAACAATTACTCTGAGTGAGGTAACCTAGACTCAGAAAGACAAATATGACACATTTTATCTTATTTGTGAATGTTACCCTTGAAATTTTAGATATGTGTTTTCATTTAGAATAACCATAGATGTCAGGAAATTAACAAGGGATCATGGTGTGGGGCTGTAAAAGATGGTTACATGGGTTAGAGTGGTGTAAAGGAATAGAAGGGAATAATGAAACAGGAAGAGTTAGTTAGAGTGGGGAATGGGAAGGTAGAGTAAAAGAACTCTGGGAGAGATAACTAAGATGAATGGCAGCTTGAAAAAGTCATCTGGAAGCCTACTACTGTAGAAATTTCTAAAAATATATGCATATAGGAAAAATTTTAATGCCGTTATCCTATAACAGGGCAACAATGTCCCTGCTAGACCCCAGAGGCTAGCAAATAAAAAGCCCAGTGGCAGAATTGTTGACTGATGCGTTCCCATAGACCCCCAAACTTGATGCTAAGACTCTCTTGCAGAAGACACCATATACTTGAGTCACAGAATGTGGAGAAATAAAGCTTTTAGTGACCTGGAAGCTTCCTCTCTACTGCTTAGATTTCATGGTGCTGGAAAGTGCTATGCAAGTGATGGGAGAAGAAAAATAATCGTCCATCTTACCCAGCTGTGAACTCTGTTAGGTACCATATCAACCAGCCTGTCAGGACATGCCCACTGCTGCAACAGTGGTATGAATGTCATGGGAGAACCCAGCCACTTCCTGATTTGATTTGAGGCCCATTCTACAAGGAGGAAGCCATATCTGGCACTGTTATCAGAGCCAAGAACCTGCGGCTAGACATGCTGTAGGCCCTAGGGGGGAGAATCGACTACTCTTACTTTTCCAAATGGATGTAGTACTAATCTGACTCCTAATGACTTATTGTTATATCCACAGATTAGTGCATCTTTCAACCCTCATTAGAGAAGCTTTGTTTTGAAGTAAATAACAATTATCACAGACCTGCACTTGTCATGCTACAGAGAATAAGGGCCTAGGAATTCTCAGCCCTAAATGGGACACCTTAATCATAATCTCTCCTCCCCAGGCTTAGGAATACTTGTGAAAGAGAGGGTAGAAAGATGATAAGAGCCATAGGTCATAGATGAATAAAAGGAAACTGTTTTCTGGGCTCAATAGGGCAGATAAACTCCTGAACTCAAGGCAGTTGGGACAGCATCCAGAAAACCTGCACAAGCTCAAGCCAGACAAGCTCCTAGGATGGAAAACAAAAGTGGGCATGAAGTACCTCCCCTGGAAGAGGAGCTATTGACCATTTATAGCTGTGGGGGAGGGAGAGGGAGTTTTCTTTTTTTTTTAAATTTTTTTTTTAAATTTTATTTATTTCTGTATGTGTATCAATGTACTGTCTGCATGCAGGTCCGTGCACCCATGTCGTGCAATGCCGCGGAGGTCAGAAGAGGGTCTCGGACTCCCCTGGAACTGGAGTTCTCCTGGAATTGGAGTTTCAGACAGTTCTCGGCCGCCATGTGGGTGCTGGGGATCGAACCTGGGTCCTCTGTAAGAGCGGTCGGCGCTCTTAACTGCTAGGCCATCTCTCCAGCCCCAAGAGAGGGAGTTTTCTTTAAGAGTATGGCCCCTGGTAGGTCAACCATATTCCAGAGATGTCCACAGACCCAGGAGTATATGGCAGACAGATTGGACTTGATGGGTTTAAAAAGAAAACTGATGACCCAAAGTTGGATTGGAATGGAAGAGGGGGTGATCAAAATATGATCAAAATGCAGTGTTTGGAATTCTTAAAGAACCAGAAGAACACCTAGAAAGAACATCCTCCCTTCAAAAGCCTGCCCCTGGCCCTAGGGTATTCTCAGATGCCTCCTACAGTCATTAGTGTTTTTATGGTCAGGCACTGTGGGATACTCCCAGCTCTCCTTGAACCAGTCCCAGACTCCTGATTCCATCTGTGGCCACTAATGCCACCAAGTTATTTCATTTCCTGAGCTCAGAGCATTAAGACCAATCTGTATGGAGATAAGACCAAGGCTTGCACTGCTATGAGATGATTAGTGCTACAGTGGACTCATGTCCAAGATTGATGCAACTAGCCACAGGTGCTGCTAGCTGGAATGGAAATCCACCTGTCTTCTACCTGAGCTGTGCCAGAATCTCTGCCTGCATACAGACCTGGATTGGGACCCATTAGCATCTGCCCAGCATAAAGTTTTATGAGCCCACCCTTACATTCTATGGGAGACTTATGTTAATTACTCTGCCCTATCCCAGCAAATGGATTTTGTAGCATGGTATGCTGTGTAAACAAATGTGAAATATCCAAGCAAATAATTTTAATGGTTTCCAGTGAATTGGAATCTGAGAGAGAACTGAAAGACATATGCTCGCTTTTAGTTGTAAATTGAAAAAAAAACAGTTGAAGTGTTTTTTGAAGCACCACCACAGAACCCTTATGTGCTAAGGGACAGAATTTGAAGAGTACTGATTTAAAGCCTAATTCTCCTCATGAAAATTCTTTAAAACCATCAGACATAGAGGTAAACACTTCATTTTATTCTAAGCAAACAGGGGTCATCTGTGCTGTCCAATTGCTCTTTCCAAATCATGGACTCTCCTGCTGTTTGTTGATGTTTGTAGTCGCCCACCGGGAAAGAACGTTGCAGAAAAAATGCCAAACATTTCCTTCTAAGTGCTGGAAATGGTAAAAATATACAAGAGGGGTCTATATAGGAGTAAATAAGGTGCTCTTGGGTGATTTGAAATATGAAGTTGCATTAACTTTTTTCATCTCAGAACTCTACCACTCTGAAAATGTTTTGGTTCTAGTAGAAAGGATCACAATAAAAATGGATTGTAATAAATTGCAGTGCTTCCAACTCTAGTACTCATAATCAAAAGTTATTGCATTCAATTAGGAGATAATTCAGTCACAAATATCTAGGTTTTTATGAATTTCATTTTGGAGATTTTGCTACCTTATAAAAGGAATAATCATTTTAATAGAATACTTTGAATAGAAAATTAAGTAGAAGAATATGTCCATTTTCAGATTAGATGTTCTATTGTGTATCCTGGCATACATATTTAGCAACATGTCCTTAATATATTAATCCCCAAACATTTATTTTTCTTCAATCTAACCTTAAAGAGGGAAAAAAATCTGCTAACCACAGAAAACCACTCCATAGAGCACATGCACTGGACAGTCATGGTCTGCATAGTGATGTGTCAGTAGTAGCTCCTTAAGGTCATAGTGGTATGAAACATTCCTTTTGGCAGGTATTTTTACTACACATTTTTCTAGCTTTAGATATACTTTCATGTATAAATATGATTGGCTAGAATTTAGTACTGTAGCATGCTATGTAGGTTTGGAATCTTAAACCAATAGGCTTTCTCATGTGGGCTAGGTGTATAGCAGTCTATGCTGTCTAGGTCTGGGTAACTATGCTTTATGACATTTGCAGAATGAGAAAATCTAAGGACTCAGTTCTCATACCACATATCCTTGTTATTAAATGGCATATGGCTGTACAATGTACAACTCATTTATTAACAAAGTCTAGACTCAGCTCAGTCATCTATACCATCTATGTCATCTATCTCTTTGCTGAAACTTTATACCCTTTATGGTCATGGGCCATCTTTGTAGTGAAAATTTATGTTCAGATAAATTATGTGAACCATTTGCGTGAACCTGATCATCCAAGACAGAGTCAAGTTGAAGGATAATTAAGCTCTTCCAAAATTCTACTCTTAGTAAGTAATATTGCAGTGGATATTATTGAGTATATGCTTCAACTTATTAGAATGCATTTCTAGACTTGGAATTATTGAATCATAGTATGCATATTTAAATATGTGTCATTAAATAATCAGAAAAGCTGGGCCAGTTTACCCATGTGTATTGACATATGAATGCTAATTTTCCTCTATCTTTCCTGAGGCTGAGTATTTGCTATCTGTTAATCTTTTAGGACTTGTTTGGTTACAAACTGATTTCTGGTGGTTGTCTTGTCTTTTATTATTTTCATGTGTTTTTGCTGAAGTATCACTTCATCTCTTTATTGATTATATTTGTTCTATGCCTTGTCTGCTTATGAATTTGTCTATTATCATTCTGGGCTGCTAACTTTTTTCTTCAGTGTTAAAATTCTTTAAATTTTTATTTTGTTTTATTTTATTTTTTATGTGCATGAGTGTTATGCCTAGATGTATGTAAGTGCACTAGTGTTGTGCAATGTCCACAGAGGACAGAAGAGGGTGTCAGATCCCCTAGAGCTGGAGTTTTGGACAGTTATAGCTGCCATGTGGGTGCTAAGATTCAAACCTGGGTCTTCAGCAAGAGCAGCCAGTGCTCTTAACCTCTGAGTTGTCTTTCCAGCCATGCTAGAACTCTTTAATAATGAGATTAACATTTTGATCCTTCTGCATATTTCAAAAACAATTCACTAGTTTTCTATTCTTGACATTTTGTGTATTTACATGTGGAAGCTTACATAGTTTAGAATATTTTACTATGAAATTTTTCTTCTGTTGCTGCTGAATTTAGAGTAACCTTCATGAAAACATTCACCACTCAAGACAGAACTGTTATTTGTATAAGGAATATTACAGTTAAGATAATTGAGTGTATATTTTCACTTGTTGATTGCTCTGACACATTTCTAGAATATGAATTGTTGAATTGGATGCATAGACTATTGTTTTATCTCTGGATCACCTCAGTTATGGCAGTTGTCATGGATCCCAATTATTGCTGTCACATGTGGATATCATTTGGTGCCATATAGGAATTTGGAACTCACATTGTCTTAGGGATATGGATATGAGTTCTTTTTTTTTTTATTTTCTGTATGTGTATGAATGTACTGTCTGCATGCAAGTTTGTGCACCCGTGTTGTGCAATGCCGCGGAGGTCAGAAGAGGGTGTCGGATTCCCCTGGAACTGGAGTTCTCCTGGAACTGGAGTTCTCCTGGAACTGGAGTTTCAGACGGTTCTCTGAAGCCATGTGGGTGCTGGGGATCGAACCCGGGTCCTCTGTAAGAGCGGTCGGTGCTCTTAACCCTCATTTTGTTGTTTTGCTTCCTTGTTAGTGTTGCGTTCTAGAAACTTAATTTTAATGTGTTGGCATTCTAATAACAAAACAAACACAGAGTCTTTAACAATTTATGCTTAGAAAATGTGTGACAAAGGAAAAAATGTACACAAATATTATATGTTCAAATCTACAACAGAAGATCATGAAAGAGCACAAGACAGTATGCTTCTGTGATAGCGCTTTTGCCTTCTCTGAGTTCTGCACAGATACTGACTGACAAGCCCTGGTCTTAAGTGTCCCTTTGATAGTATATGTGACACATAGGACTACCTAGCAATTTAGTAGGTGCCTCTGAATAGAAGGTGCAGCACAGTCTTTGAATATTACCACCTGGCTTAGTTACTGACTTTGTAAGTAAGAAAGTTAAACAAGCCTCTATGCTTCACTTCACTTTACTTAGTAAGAAAGTTAAACAAGCCTCTGTGCTTCACTTCACTTTACTTACCTATCAGTGTATGAGAATAATAATATATCTAGTAAGACTTCTTTGAAAATAAAATGAGGGCTGGAGAGATAGCCTAGCGGTTAAGAGCACCGACGCTCTTGCAGAGGACCCGGGTTCGATCCCCAGCACCCACATGGCGGCTGAGAACCGTCTGTAACTCCAATTCCAGGAGAACTCCAGTTCCAGGGGAATCCGAGACCCTCTTCTGACCTCCGCGGCATTGCACGACATGGGTGCACAGACCTGCATGCTGACAGTACATTCATACACATACAAAAATAAATAAATAAATAAATAAATAAATAAATAAGAAAATAAAATGAGTTGACTGTAGAATAATGCTTATATATAGTTAGCAGTGTGTTTTCAAACAATTTAACAATTAACTGCAATGCAATCAACAAGGTTGTTGTCTTGGGTGGATTTATTCACAGATCTACCATATAGATCATAGGTATGTTAACATTTCCTCTACTTGCATGACAAACTTTCTTACTAGTGATACATTTTACTCAGTTCTCACATTTAAAGGAAATTGTAGTTTAAAATTATCTCTTGTTTTTAGTTGAGTCTGTTTACTTTGATCATTCTTTTGTTTTTAATATTTTATTTAATATTTTTATTTTATCTGTATGAGTATATTGCTTGTATGTGTGTATGTGCACCTGTGCTCTATAATGCCCCTGGAAGTCAGAAGAGGGCATTAGATCCGCTGGAACTGGAGTTCCAGATGGTTGTTATGTGCCATGCGAGTACTGGGAATCAAACCAGGGTCCTCTGCAAGAGTAGCCAGTGCTCTTAACTCCTCTGCCTTCTCTCCAGCCGCATACTTTGATTATCCTTAGGGCCCCCCTTCCAGTTTCATCAGTAATCATTACTCCCTGTCACTTTTCTCATTCCTTTGATCCAGATGTTTTCTTTTTTTTTTTTCAGATGTTTTCTTATACTAACCATATCTCTCTGGTGGGCACCACTAACCAGAGTGCTTCTCTTTCCACACTGCTTTCATAATATGCCATCATTCTTCCCAAAATTACTGGTCTATAAGTGAAGTCCCAAGTTGGACTAGCCACAATTCTCCCTTGGGATTTCTACAAGCTGAAAGGAAGGCTCCATGGAGTTTTGAGTCTGAAAGTATTTAAATTCAGAATAACCAACACCTGTGCTCTCTACCATGAGGCTAAACCCCTGCAACAAGGGAAGTTCAAGATACTGTTATAAGCAGAAAATACATAGAGAGGTTCTGGTTGCTCTGCCAAGTCTTTCATATTCTTGTTGTCTTCACGAGTACAAGTTCCATCTTCTCCTTTTCCATTTGTGTAAGGCTGTAAATTTGATGTTGTTGCTATCTCCTTTTTGCTGTTCTTGCTGAAGCTAACTGAAACGGGATGTTTCATGCAGTAGAAATTTCCAAAAACATATAATAGCATCTCTTTTCGAGTAACCTCTTTTCTTCTGCAGTAGTTGTTTGGTATTAACTGCGACCTCTAGGCATACTACAGGTAACTAACCCAAGAATATACACTCAATCAGATGAGTGCAGAGACAGATAGCTAGATAGATGATATGTAGGTGGTCAGATAGAGAGACAAAGAGGAAGGAGGAGGAGGAAGAGGAGGAGGAGGAAGAGAAGAGAGAGAGACACCACATAGAGGCATGCTTGTAATTTGTAGACATTTAGAAGATAAACGTGACATTTTCTATTTGGACGACAATGGACATCCTTAGTATAACATAGAACTGTACCAGTTGTTTCTGATCATCTAGCAGTTCTAGCAGTTCTATCCCCAACCAGATGCAAATTAAAGCTGCCTTGCTTGGAAGCTCTGGGTACTAGCACTTGGTCCCTGAATCTTTTCTTTCAATATCAAAGTCAATTTCTATACCCAGATCCTCTGTTTTGACTCCTGCTACCAACTGTAACGTCATGTGTGTTTTCCTTGAGACTGTATTAAAGTGTATTTCCTTGAGACTGTATTATTTGGTTATACTGAAAGAAAACTCAAAGTAAACTAAAAAAAATCAAAGGTTTAAAAGTTTACATTAAAAATAGGCCCTTCTAAGAGTTAAACTATGTCTTCCTAAATAAAACTTAACAAACATACATTATGCTTTCCCAAAAGGATGCTGTTGGTCATTATCCCAATGTTTTATTTATTTATTTATTTTTTTCTAGAACTAGTTGCTGGGAACTGAGCCGGAGTTCACTGGAAGAGCAGCAATTACCCTTAACTGCTGAGCCATCTCTCCAGTCCCTTGTTTTTGGTATTTCAAATGATGTTTTGAACACCAACATGCTCATGTGATTGTATATCTCATTGTAAAAAGAAAGAATAACTTTTATATTTCAATTTCCTTGACACATAATAAATACTGATATTCTTTTTTTTATTTTATTTATTTTTCCCAAAGAAATTTCATTTATTTTTGTATGCAAGTGAGTTTTTTTTTCACATAAATTTATTTTTATTTTTTTTAACAATCTAGATCCGTGTTCCTGCCCATTCCCCCACCCCACCAGAGCTCATACATTCTGCCAAACATGCTTTTCATCTCTTTCTCAGCCTTTCTCAATATTCTCCATGAGGAAGTTGACTGTTTTGAGCAGAAGTTCACTGTTTCAGTCAGTTCTTTGATGCAGTCCTTTCTGTTGTTGTTGTTGTTTCCAATATGCATTATGCCCAACTGCTTTGGACAAAAGCTCAGGGGGCCCTACACAAGAAATACTTACAACTAGGTAATTGGCACTAGCATCCACAGATGAGGGATACCATTCGTCGTTTGTTTTTCTGGGACTGTGTTACTTCACTCAGCATGATGTCCTCTAGCTCCAGCCATTTTCCTGCAAAGCTCGTGATGTCGTCTTTCTTTACTGCTGCATAGAACTCCATTGTGTAGATGTACCACATTTTCTCTATCCATTCGTCAGTTGAGGGGCATTTAGGTTGGTTCCAGCTCTTTGCTATTGTGAAGAGAGCTGAAATAAACATGGCCGTGCATGTATCTCTGTGGTGGCGTAAGTCTTGAGGGTACATGCCCAGGAGTGGTATGGCTGGGTCGGGTGGCAAGTTCATTCCAAGTCTTCCAAGGGTTCTCCACACTGCTTTCCATAGTGGCTGTACGAGTTTACATTCCCACCAGCAGTGGATGAGTGTTCCCCTTTCCCCACAACCTCTCCAGCACTTGGTATCATTTGTTTTCTTGATCCTAGCCAGTCTTACTGGAGTAAGATGATATCTTAAAGTGGTTTTGATTTGCATTTCCTTAATGATTAGTGATGTTGAGCAGTTCTTGAGGTGTTTCTCAGACATCTCTAATTCCTCGCTTGTGAAGTCTCTGTTCAGTTCTTTGCTCCATCTATTGAGCGGGTCGTTTGTTTTCTTTTTTCTTTGTTTTTTGAGTAGTTTATATATTCTGGAAATCAATGCTTTGTCAGATGTATCTGCAGTGAAGGTTTCCTCCCACTCTGTGGGATTTCTCTTCACTTCCTTGATTGTTTCTTTTGATGTACAGAAGCTTTTGAGTTTGATGAGGTCCCATTTGTCAATTGTCGACCTTAATTCTTGTGCAGCTGCTGTCTGATTTAGGAAGTCTTTTCCTACGCCTATGTCTTGTAGTCTGCTGCCAACTTTTTCTTCTATCACCTTCAGAGTTTGGGGTTTCACGTTGAGGTCTTTAATCCATCTGGAGTTGACTTTTGTACAGGGTGAGAGGTAGGGGTTTAATTTCATTCTTCTACAAGTGGTGATCCAGTTTTGCCAACACCACTTGCTGAAGATGCTGTCTTTTCTCCATTGTGGTTTCTTGGCCCCCTTGTCAAATATGAGATGGCTGAAATTGTATGTGCTCAGATTTGGATCTTCGGTTTTGTTCCATTGGTCAACAGGTCTGTTTTTGTGCCAGTACCAGGCTGTTTTTATGACTATAGCCCTGTAGTATAGTTTAAAATCTGGTATAGAGATCCCTCCTGTGTAGCTCTTTTCACTCAGGATTGATTTGGCTATTCGGGGTCTTTTGTTTCTCCAAATGAATTTAAGAACTTTTGTTTCCAAGCCTGTGAAGAAACTCTTGGGGATTTTGATTGGGATTGCATTAAATCTATACAAGAGTTTTGGTAAAATGGACATTTTTACAATGTTAATTTTCCCAATCCATGAGCATGGGAGGTTTTTCCATCTTCTGAGGTCTTCTTCAATTTCTTTCTTTAAGGGTTTAAAATTTTTGTTGTAGAGGTCTTTGGTGTCTTTGGTTAGGTTTGTTCCTAGGTATCTTATTGTTTTTGAGGCTATTGTGAGTGGGAAGGTCTCTTTGAATTCTTTCTCCAGTTGCTTGTTCTTGGTGTAAAGAAAGGCCATTGATTTTCTAAGGTTAATTTTGTATCCTGCCACTTTGCTGAAGCTGTTAATCGTTTCTAGGAGTTTTCTGGTGGAGTTTTTTGCATCCCTTAAGTAAACAATCATATCATCAGCAAATAGGGATAGTTTGACTTCCTCTTTTCCAATTAGTACTCCTTTAATATCCTTTTCTTGCCTTATTGCTCTAGCAAGTGTTTCAAGCACTATATTGAAGAGGAGTGGTGATAGGGGGCAGCCTTGCCGAGTTCCTACCTTTAAAGGGAATGTTTCTGTCATTTCCCCATTTAGGATGATATTGGCTGTGGGTTTCCTGTATATGGCTTTGATTACATTGAGGAATGATCCCTCCAATCCAATTCCTTCTAGGACTTTAAGCATGAAGGGATGCTGGATTTTGTCAAAGGCTTTTTCAGCATCAATTGCGATGATGGTGTGGTTTTTGTCTTTGATTCCGTTTATGTGTTTGATGATGTTTATTGATTTTCGTATGTTGAACCATCCCTGCATCTCTGGTATGAATCCAACTTGGTCATGATGGATGATCTTCTTGATGTGGGTCTGTATGCGATTTGCCAGTATTCTGTTTAGAATTTTGGCATCTGTGTTCATGAGGGAGATGGGTCTATAATTCTCCTTTTTAGTTGTATCTTTGCCTGGTTTTGGTAATAGAGTGATGTTGGCTTCATAGAAGGAATTTGGGAGAGTTCCCTCTGATTGTATACTTCTAAACAGTTTCAGAAATAATGGTTGTAGGTCTTTTTGAAATGTTTTATAGAATTCTGCTGTGAAACCGTCTGGGCCTGGGCTTTTTTTAGTTGGGAGGCTTCTTACTACATCCTCTATTTCTTCATATGTTATGGGTCTGTTTAAGCTGCTGGTCTCCTCTTGGCCAAGCTTTGGTGATTCCCAAGATTTCAGATATTCATCCATTTCTTCTAGATTTTCAAACTTGGTAGAATATAGGTTCTTGTAATATTCCCATATAATTTTCTTGATCTTTTCCTTGTCCGTTGTGATATTTCCCTTTTCATCACAGATTGTATTGATTTGGAGTTGTTCCTTCTTTCTTTTTGTTAACTGGGCTAGAGGTCTGTCTATCTTGTTTATTCTTTCAAAGAACCAACTTTTGGCTTCATTGATTTTTTGTATTGTTTTCTTTGTTTCTATTTCATTGATTTCTGCTCTGATTTTTGTTATTTCTTCCTGTCTGTTGCGTTTAGGGTTCATCTGTTGTTGCCTCTCAAGTGCTTTTAGCTGTAGTGTTAGATCATTCACTTGTGCTCTTTCTGTTTTTCTAATGTAGGCACCCAGGGCTATAAATTTCCCTCTTAGGACTGCTTTTAAGGTATCCCATAGGTTTTGTTGTGTTGTATTGTCATTGTCATTCAGTTCCAGGAATGTTTTTATTTCTTTCTTTATCTCTTCCTTGACCCATTCATTATTCAAGAGTGTGTTGTTTAGTCTCCATGTGTTCTTGTAGGCAGGAGGGCTTGTCCTGGTGTTGATGTTGAGCTTCATTGCACTGTGGTCTGACAGGATGCATGAAATTATTTCAATCTTTTTGTATTTGTAGAGGTTTCTTCTGTGTCCCAGGATGTGGTCGATTTTGGAGAATGTTCCGTGGGGTGCTGAGTAGAAAGTGTATTCTCTGGTATTAGGATGGAATGTTCGGTAGAGGTCTATGAGGTCCATTTGGTGTATCATATCGTTCAGTTCAGATGTCTCTCTGTTTATTTTTTGTCCTGTTGACCTATCCAAAGGACTCAGTGGGGTATTGAAATCTCCCACTATGAGTGTGCTGGGGTTAGTCTGTGACTTGTGGTCCTGGAGAATTGTCTTTATAAAGTTTGGTGCACCAGAATTTGGGGCATATATATTCATAATTGTGAAATCTTCTTGGTGGATTGTTCCTTTGATGAAAATGTAATGGCCTTCTTTGTCTCTTCTGATTTCTTTTACTTTGAAGTCTATTTTATCCGATATTAAAATAGCAACACCTGCTTTCTTTTTGGTACCATTTGCTTGGAATATTTTTTTCCATCCCTTCACTTTAAGGTGGTGCCTGTCCTTGAAGGTAAGATGTGTTTCTTGTAGACAGCATATCGATGGATTCTGTTTCCTAATCCAGTCTCCCAGTCTATGTCTTTTGATTGGGGAATTTAGTCCATTAATATTTAAGGTTATGACTGATAGGTTTGTGTTGCTTCCTTTTGCCTTATTATCCATTTGCGGTTTTGGTTTAGGTTTCTACTTCTGCAGTTATGCTTTTATTGATTTCTCTTTCTAGGTGCCTGGGGTTGGTTGCTCCTTTCTTCTGTTCTTTGAATTGCTTCAAGTATTCTCTGAAGGGTTGGTTTTCCGGACATGTATTCTTTCAAGTTGTTTATGTCATGGAAGATTTTTCTCTCTCCTTCAACTATAATTGACATTTTTGCTGGGTATAGTAACCTGGGTTGGCATCTATTGTCCCTTAACACTGGGAATGCTTTGCTCCAGGTTCTTCTTGCTTTCATAGTTTGCGTTGAGAAGTCAGTTGTAATTCTGATAGGTTTCCCCTTATAGGTCACTTGTTGTTTTTCTCTTGTGGCTTTAAGGATTTTGTCTTTGTTTTGGGTGTCTAGCATTTTAACTATGAAGTATATCCCAGTGTTTTATGGAAGGCAGACGGGCACTGGGCAGATTTGAATGAACTTCTGAGCTTTCAGCTGGGCTTGCTGCATAAAGCGGAGCTGAACAATAGCTTATGAATTCATTACAAATGACAGCGATGTTTCTATCAAACATTTCATCTGCTGTATTGATGAGTCACATTAGTAGAATGAAAACTTTCACCACTTTGTATACAAAACTTAGGAAAGCAACATACAGCAGCAATTCACAACATGAACACACTCATATGGTTTGCAAACCGCTCTGCTTGGGCCTGAATACACTCTTTGACAGATGCTTCCAGCCTCTTAGGTTTTAAACAACAGTTTTCACTTGCCAAAATCCTCACTTCATTTTCATGAGCATAAAATGAGGTGGCAGCAGCTGGTTCAGGTAAGCTAGCATTCTCTGTGGCAAATCCTAAAGTACAAGCCATGTTCTCTGGATGGCGGAAAGACATAGATGGATGCTTTCTTAAATTTCCTAAACAACAAAATCATAGATGAACTGAAATTTAAATAACTTCAAATATAGATTATACAGAAAAATATGATTTAGCTATGTTGGTGTGTCTGCGGGTAGGGGGACTTGGAAAAGCCAAGGTCTGACTCTTGTGGAAAGAGATACATGGTGTCACTGACAGAGAGCTTACACTTGTATCTGGTAAGGTGAGAGGTCTGGGGAGGCATTTCCCTGTGCCAGAACACCACAGGAAGCCTGGTTTAGGAAGAGAGAAGCTTTGCTTCAACTGAGTATTAGAACTGGCCTTACAAAAAGCACTTTATCATGGTCAAATGAGAAGAAAAATTATTCAAAAATGTGCTAAAGGATACAGGTAGAGAATTCTAATTGATAGTGGGAGGCTCTTCAGCTAGCCAAGACTCTAGGTTTCTCATTTTCAGTTTGTTCTTAATTGACTTTCTCTTCTTTTTTTAAAAAATTTATTTTCGTATGTGTATGAATGTACTGTCTGCATGCAGGTTTGTGCACCCGTGTTGTGCAATGCCACGGAGGTCAGAAGAGGGCATCGAATTCCCCTGGAACTGGAGTTAAAGACAGTTTTTAGGCGCCACGTGGGTGCTGGGGATCGATCCCGGGTCCTCTGCAAGAGCAGTCAGAGCTCTTAACCACTAGGTCATCTCACCAGCCCCGACTTTCTCTTCTTATACCGCCAAAGTATAAAGAAGACATTTCATAGGCTGTGTAGCCGAATGTCATTTGCTAACACGTTGTTATTTAGTGTTTCAGTCACAACAGCTTTCTTACCTTGGAGAACTTTGTAATGACATCACAAACCCACAGTAATGTGAAAGCTAGTGTATCTACACCACTATCTCCCCCCTCCCACACTTATATCCTCAAAGTGCTACCATTTCCTGGTTTTATAAAAATAGGTTTTGCTTATGTATTAGCTTGCTCTTTCCACCAGCACATTTGGTGGAGGGCTTCAGAACATGGACATGAGTGACAACCTTAAGTTTGTGATATTGAAGAATTAAAAATGAGATTGTAGTTCCCTTTAACCACATCCTCCTACACGGTGTGTTCAAACACGCACAATGCTATTTCCCCATAGGCATTTATTCTTACATTTCCCACGGTTATTGCTGTGACTCTCCTGTACCCTTTCCCTTTCTAATTTCTTATTTTTCTTCCCACAGCATGGGGGAGCAAGAAGGCCTGGGTACTTGTAGAATTCTGGTTTCCAGAAGACAATGCTCTATGTAGGTTATACAAAGCCACCCAGGTCCCAAGCCGACTAAAAAATCAGAGAGCAAACCAAACGCTACACAGAGCATGTACCAAATATAAAAAAGATGTCCACAGTACATGATTTTATTCTCCCCATCGATCATTTTCTATAGTCTTAGGTTAACCACATGATGTGGTGTACAATTAGGGACTTGGGTGACTTGCAGGAAAGAGTCCTTTCACCTTAAGTTCATCTGAGCTGACCAAGAGGAAGCGGGGCATGTGATCAGTGCTGTGAAGGGCCTGTTACCGTCCTGGTTTAAAACCCTTCCTTTCAGTTGCTGGTGTCTTTTGTTGTAGGCCATTATCCTATGGGCCAGAGCTTTCATACTTTTTAGCAATAGCCTGTTAATAATATATCACATGTGCTCAGGGTTCAAGGATGTTAAAACTTTACAAAAGTATAAATGCTAGGTTAATCTGTTTAGAAATATCTAGTTTTAAAAGTCACATAAAAGTAATTTTTAGATTTTTAACAATTTTTATAAAAAAGCTTATCATTAAAGGCCTATTACCTGTCGCTGATAAATTAAAAAAATCAATCATAACATTTAATATACAGTCTGTTTCAAATCTCCTGGACTATTTATTTTTAGTTAAGATATATCAATTCTGAAATTAATGAAGTAAAGTGTGAATTCCTAAGCATAAAAAAAGACTGAGAGAAAGATGAAAGACAGTTATGGCAGAATGCATGATCTGGGATGGGATGGGGTGGGGTGGGGGGAAGGGATAGGGGAATATGCCTGAACAGAAATGAAAAATGATGTATGAAATACATAAAACATCAATAAAAAATGTAAAAAAAGATATACCAATTCTGATTCTAAATTTGTGACTTGAGTTTTACCCCTCATTTTAATTCAAGGTTTCATTGAAAACAAGGAATTTTAACAGAGCCAAGTAAGATCAAATGAAAATAACATACTTTTGCTACATAACTAGAAATTAAAGGACAATTCTGAGAATTTATATATTCATTTTTAGATTCAAGGCAATTTTTTTCTGTAATCCTTCCTCAGCTTAGTAAGTTTCCTATCAAAGGTAACATTTGGTTTTTATTTCAAAGTCATTGGTAAGCTCTTCTTTTTTTGAGACTTCAATGAAAAACCTAAATTATGATAAATATTTCTCAATCTGTAAATTTCTTTAGAAATTGCTATCTCTGTTGACATCAGGCAAGCACTGATGTGAGTGATTTTTCTTCCCTGGTAGTTAAGGGTTAACTTGAGACAAAATTCTGGGCTCGTGATGTCAGTTTTCTGTGACAAAGTTTATTCATCAGACTAAGGGAAAATGGGAAAGACTTGACCTGGAATTCAGTGAGACCAGGCTCATGGGTTCTAAATCTAGATGAATAGAAGAAGGTACAGAAGAAAGAATGTCTAGAAAGGGAGAAAGAGCAAAGCAGCTCAGTGGTGGGAGATGTGTAAAGACTCAATGAATAGCTCTGCATACATTTGTGTTAATCAGTTAAGCTCTTAGTAAACCCTTAGCTCAGTCTACATAAGCAGAAACAAGAAGAAATATAGTCATAATCCACTCTTCTGGCTACATTATCTAAGAAACCTTGACACCGAAGTTAACAATGCATGTTTTCCCACGGTGTAATAGGTCCTGTGGCAGCATTTCTATTTAAATTGAATAAATTGCTAAAATATTTTTTCTGCAAAGAATAAAACCGTGACATTTCCTTTTAATTTTTGCTGCTTTATTTGAGAAACTTGGTGTTTTCAAATTTGGGTTTAATTTCTCAGTTTTGCTACTACCAGGAAGTCAGGGCCTCTGGTTTGTGCATGATAACTAAATTAATCTTACATTTTTAGTTTATTTAATTCAATTTTAATTTATTTAATCAATTT
Source organism: Rhizomys pruinosus (assembly GCA_009823505.1). Taxonomy (NCBI): domain Eukaryota; kingdom Metazoa; phylum Chordata; class Mammalia; order Rodentia; family Spalacidae; genus Rhizomys; species Rhizomys pruinosus. Next base: position 1,050,990 of record VZQC01012004.1, read on the forward strand.
AATTTTGTTGTCCAAAAATTATTGGGTTTCAGGTGGGTTTATTCTGGGTCCTGGATGAACTGTGGGCATTGTCTAGAGTCAGAGTTGCACAATGTTGAATATGCCATTTGAAAAGTCAATGCTATTAGAACATATGACCCCTGACCCCCAAAGAAGGGTTTCAAACAGTGTCTTGCCTGAGAGATCCAGTTCCCTGTCTCCAAGTCTAGAGCTAAGTTGGGCAGTGCCTAAGCCCCAGACAGGGCCTCTGCCACTTTTGGAGAAAGGATAGCATGCCCCCAGCCCACACCAACACTGGAAATGCTGCAGCATTCCTGTTGGCTGTAAGGCGCTGGTGTTAGTGGTGGTCAGGTTGTTGTTAGTGTGAACCAGGATCTCATCCATCTACTCTCTATATGGAAAGTTATGCGTCGGCCCTCCACATCACTTTCAGTGCAGAAGAACCCCCATATCTGATGAATGGCATTTCATTTCCCGTGAGTGCTGACGTATTTGTTTTGTATTCTGCAGCTATTCCTTTGGCTATGTAGAGGAAAGTGAATTGCTGACATGGCTGGTTTTCTTTTCCCTCCTCCAAACGCTATCTTTGGTTCCATGGAGCACTTTATCCAGGTGTGGGCAGTGAGGCTGTCTCCTTGCCTTACTTACTGCTGCCCCCTTCCCTCACTTCTGGTTCTGAATTCTCCAGGGTCCTCCCCATGCAGAGAGCATTCTCCTTCTTCATGTATTCTCTGAGTCCTTCCTAACACCAGTAGTGATTTCTTCTGCTCACAGTCTTCCTCCTCCCATTTTAGGTGCTAAGGGTTGATGTTACACTGTTACATTAGTGTGGAGAAGACTGTAATGATCATGATATTTGACTGTATCAAGCAGGTGTTTGGAAGCTGCCCTAGGTGGTTGTGGTGGTGTATGTGTAGCTATGCATTGGGGCAGAAGGATCAGGAGTTAGAAAGTAGCACTCAGAGTGAGGAAAGGTCTTCCCCTCAAAGCATCGACACTCTAAAAAGTACCCCTGCAAGTGGATGTAACTGATTTATTCTGCTTAGTTTGGTTGGATAAGCTATGCTATCCAGAAATTGGCTTTTTATCACCTTGAAGAGACTGAGGAATAAGAATCCAGAGACACAGAAGTATTTCCAGCATGGAAAAGCAGTTAGAAGCATTTTGTTCTAATGTAATGGTGTAACTCCTTTTTCCTTGGATGCATCTTTTATTTATGTGTGTTTCCTGACTTTGTTGTTGTATGAAGCATTTTTTAAACATGTTTATGAAAAAAATAAATCTACAATCAGTTATCATTGGATTGATTATAGGGTTACCCTATCAATCTCCTTTTGCCTACTACTTAACTTCCTGATATCTTCCTGCCTCTTCATCAAAAATTACACACAAAAACTGAGTAATCTGACTGTGCTTCTGGATGTATCTTTCTCTTAAAGCGATAACAAAGCTTAGCAACATCACTGTCTGGGAAAAGATACTTGACAAAGGAGCAGACAGCCTAATGAGGACCAAGTGGATGTGATTCTAAATGCAGCACGTTTGAAGAAAGAACACCTGTGCCAGGTCGTGGCCTGGCTGGTGCTCTGATGGGAAAGGCTGGTGATGTCAGACGTCAGTAACTGGGCCCAGTGCAACTCTCTTAATGTGCTAACAGGGTAGAGGCTTGAGTGCTGATGCCCTTCATGGTCTAACTGAAAGTATGAGGAGGAAGACAGTCTGGGCTTCCAGATCCTGTGACTAGATGCATTCCCATAGAAGGGCCGAACAACAAAGACTACGGGGAGAGAATCTCTGTTCCCCAATCCATCCAGCCCATCTCCTTTATACTCCACTCACTCACTTCCTTTTTAGTGTTCAATAGTACTCCAATGTAGAAAGAACTGTAGCAGAATCTGGTTCTATATTCTCAAAAATCTTTGAAACTGCAGATGAGCTGGTGTCATCTGGTCTGGCTCAGTGCCACACAGACAAGGTCAGTTTCTAAAGAGAACCTTTTCATCCTGATTATTCTACCAGTTATTTTATCAAAAGGGTTTGAAGGCAAAATGAACCACTTTACCAAGGTTTCAGATCCATCTTTCAAAAGTAAACATTATTCATGATCTGAGATTGACAAGCTTACATCTGCGTAGCTCTAAAGATTGTCATTTTGGAGTAGAAAATATCCCATTAATCAGAAATGTTAAATAATCCACAGTCCTTATATAATGTGTTATTATTTATCAGCTTTGAGCAGCTCTATTTCCAAAGGGAGAAACAAAATAATTTCAACCAAGTGAACATAATATAAATGACAACAGTATTATAAATAAATGTTAAATGCTGCCAGAAAGTGTGTGATAAGGAAAAAAAAAAAGAACAATTCTGTTTTAGTCTTTTCCCTTCCATGTGTAAAACATATTGCTGTACTTTTATCCACAGATTTAGCTTGAAAATTTTGCAAGACATTAGCTACCCTCCCCTCAGCAAAGGATGGGTACTTAGTTTGGTGCAATTAAAAGGTTTTTACAACTTTTACAATGGAAATCTACAGGAAACCAGGAAAACTGGCAGTGCATCAAACAACCCAGTTGCAGAGAAGCAGCAGGCAGTTTGTGGATAAAGCCTGGAAAGGGTGCAGTCTCCTCTGTGGTGCAAACATATCAGTGGGCCTATAGCCCTGTGAGCATCTATTTCAGTCTCTCTGCATCAGCTCCTTGTGAATTAGGAATTATTCCAGTATGGTGTGAATACCACCTTGAATTCCCCCTTTTTGTAACCTGTGAGTTGGAGCCTGTGTCCCAGCTGCATTGCCAGTCTTCAAACAGGACAAGCAGACAGGGACATGGAATTAAGTAGTGATTCTGGGTAATATCACTCATTCCTCCAGGGCAGAGAGAATCATTCAAGGCCTCCTGTTCTGACACTAGCAAACAGCATACAGTGAGAATGAGCTATTTTTATAGAATTGATATTTGTGAATATTTATGGTGCGCACCTGAAAACCAAATTGTGTTTTATAATGAAATGTGCCACTGTGTACTGGGCCAAGAAATAAGTTTTGTAACCTGTGTTTTTTCCAGTACTGTTCCCAAATGACACTATTTTTAAAGACAGATTTTATATAAAAGTCAAATGCCAAGGCAATAAGTAGGAATGCTAGCTCCTGTATGCTGATTCTAGAATGACTCTTGTGATTTTTAAAATTTTATTTTTTTGTGCTTGAGTTTTTGCTTACATGTATGTATGTGTTCCACATGTAGCTGGTGCCATTGGAGGCCACAGGGGGCATCAGGTCCCCTGGAACTGAAGTTACAGATGACTGTGGGCCACCATATGCAGGCTAGGAACTGAACCTCTGCAAGAGCAGTAACTGCTCTTAACCATTGAGCCATGTCTCTAGCCCCAGACTCTTGGATTTTTGTGGTGATTTGCAGAAATTTCTTGAAATACTCGACATCATTTTACAGAGATTGAACACAAGCTAAACTAATTTCAAGAAATGATTTTTTTAATTCAAAGCAGATTCTAAATTTCAAATGGAAAGGAGCTACAATAGCTAAAAACAACTTTGCAATTAAAAAAGTTGGCATCATTACTTTTAATTTTCATGATTTTTATGTTTAATATTAATTATTCTAATAGGGAACCCTATTCCCAGCCCCACTGGAACTCGCTATGTAGACCAGGCTAGCCTTGATCTGACAGAGATCTTCCTGCCTCTGCCTCCTGAGGGTTGGGATTTAAGATGTGGTCCACCACCCTCAGTGTTAATTTTTTAATTATTTTTTTAGAATTTCATACATTAGTACTGTATTTATATCACTTCTAGTCTTCCCCTTCCCCCATCCAACACCTCTTATATCCCCCAACCCCTATTTATGACTTCTTTAATTATTGTTATATATATTCATATATACATACAGGCACACACACACACCACACACCACACACATATATGTATATAACCTACTGAGTGCATTTAGTGATGATCATATACTCATGTGTTTAGCACTGACTACTTGGAATCAGAGTACCTTTCAGGGGGCTTGTCCCTGAAATTTACCCAATCCACACTGGCATGTCAATTGGTGTTCTTAGGCAGGTCTTCTTTAAAAATTAAAAGTACTGATGGCAATTCTAGTAATCTGGAAATCAATTAGCAAAATTAAATTTCTCAGCTGAAGTTAAAATAATATGTGTCAGAGAAAAAGGACTGTCAAGAGTCTAGCATTAAACTAAATATTAAAGGGAATATTTTAGAGGAAGAATTCAAGTTTAAAGCTTAGTGATGTAAATGGGACTGAAAAACAAATGGAAAGTCTGAATGTAAGAGTAAGTGAATACTGGCTCTAAAACAATGCTACTATTTTGGGTATGATAGAGTACACAGAGGTATAAAATATTTCATAGTAACAGTAAAAGTGTTGAGAGTTAAACTATGCTAAGTAAGATATTAATATTTCTGAATAGTCTTAGTTATACTATTAGAAACATTTATAATAAAGAAAAGATTAAATATTGCAATTTCTAGGATAACCACAAATGAAATTCAATGAAATATAACTAAGAGGGGCTGGAGAGATGGCCTAGTGGTTAAGAGCGCCGACCGCTCTTGCAGAGGACCCGGGTTCGATCCCCAGCACCCACATGGCAGCCGAGAACCGTCCGAAACTCCAGTTCCGGGAGAACTCCAGTTCCAGGGGAATCCGACACCCTCTTCTGACCTCCGCAGCATTGCACGACACAGGTGCACAAACTTGCATGCAGACAGTACATTCATACACATACAGAAATAAATAAAATTAATAAAAAAGAAATATAACTAAGAAAACAAAAGAGGGTAAATAAAATAGGAACGTTCTAAAATGAAATAAGGTCAACAGTTGACAAACGGGACCTCATCAAACTCAAAAGCTTCTGTACAGTGAAAGAAACAATCAAGGAAGTGAAGACAAAACCCACAGAGTGGGAGGAAATCCTCACCAGTGATACATCTGACAGAACACTAACATCCAGAATATATAAGCTACTCAAAAAAACAAACGACTCAGTCAAAGGATGGAGTAAAGAGATGAACAGAGACTTCACAAGTGAGGAAGTAAAGATGGCTGAGAAACATCTTAAAAAGTGATGCAGGACAGTTATGACAGAATACATGATCTGGGATGGGTCGGGGGGAAGGGAAAGGGAAATATGCCTGATCTGAATTGGAAAATGATGTACGAAATGCACAAACCATCAATAAAAATTAAATTAAAAAAAAAAGTGTTCAGCAAAGGGAATGCAAATTAAAACCACTCTCAGATATCATCTTACTCCAATAAGACTTGCTAAGATCAAGAAAACAAAAAGCACCAAATGCTGGAGAGGTTGCAGGGAAGGGGGAACACTCATTCACTGCTAGTGGGAATGTAAACTTGTACAACCATTATGGAAAGCAATGTGGAGAACCCTTAAAAGACTCAAAATGAGCCTACCAACTGTCTCAGTCATACCACTCCTGGGTATATACTCACAAGATGCATCCTACTGCCAAGATACATGCACATCTATGTTTGTTGCAGCACTCTTCACACTAGCAAAGAGCTGGAACCAACCCAAATGCCCCTCAACTGTTGAGTGGATGACAAAAATGTGGTACATCTACACAATGGAGTTCTATTCAGTGGTAAAGAAAGATGACATCATGAACTTTGCAGGTAAATGGATGGAACTGGAAGCCATTATGCTAAGTAAAGTAACACAGTCTCAGAAAACTGCAGTGAAAAACTTTGGAAAGGGTGAGAGAAAGATGCAAGATATGTATGGCAGAAGGCATGAACAGGGGTGGGGTGGGGGGACAGGGAGAGGGCAAGGTGTCTAAACTGGACTGAAAGATAATGAATGAAATACACAATTCATCAATAAAAGTATTAAAACATGTAAAAAAAGTTGGAAAATATAGTCTTAACATTTACTGTAAACACACGGTATTCATAATAGGCTGGTATTGGTGGAAAGACAGACACATATATCAACAATACAGAATTAAGTCAGAAGTAGACATATACATATTAGAACAACAGAATTTTGGCAAAACTACAAAAGAAATTTAATGAACATAATATTTTCATCACATTATGGTGTTAGAATAACTGGATACTTACATCAAAAGCTGAGCTTTGGCTCATACCTAGTGCTTTATTCAAAAGTTATTTCAAAATTAATCATAAACTCAAATACAAAATCTAAAGCTATTGAATTTATATGACAAAAAATTAAATCCATGTGATTTTGGGCCAGGTAGACTGCTTAGACATGACATGCAAAACACCAAGAGTAAATAAAAATGATAAAAATAAGAATTCATCAAATTGAAAACCCAGTTTTCAAAATACTCCATTAGAAAGATGAAAACTTCAGACTTCATGACAATATTTACAAAATATATTTAAGAAGCTTTTTTCCGAAATAAAAAAAGAACTCTCCCAAACTCAGTAAGAAAATGAAAATCCTGCCTCGGCTTCCTTTGTTTCTTTGGCTGGAGTCTCCCCTAACTCCGACTGCCCTTGGACTTCCGATCCTTCTCCCTCAGCTTCTGGCACTGCACGTGCGCACCCCACATGAGAATTCATTTTGTTTTAAATGGACAGAAGAAAGTATACAAATATATCACTAAAGAAGACATTCCCCAGCCGGGGAAAGGAAATTATGGTTACCATCATTTACCATTAAGGGAGGTGCAAATTAAAACTATAATAAAATGGCCCTGCCCATGTTAGATTCTACCATCTATCTATCTATATCTATCTATGTAATCTTACCTAGAACTCTGTCAGAATGCAATTTAAAAAGAACTGGCATAAATGTGAATGAGCATACTGACCAAGTGTCTGCTGTACACTGTGGGTGGGAACAGAAAATAGTACTGCCATATGAAGACAGCTTGCCTGTTGTATTTAGAATTAAACATGTACTTACCACGTCACCCAGTAGTCCTTCAGCCTGCCAGGTATTTACCTGAGAGAAACAAAATCTTATGCTTACACAAATAGTTGTACATTAATATTTATAGCTATTTTACCCAATGTACACAGGGAGGAAAAGAGAGAGAGAGAAAGAGAGCAAGAGAAGAGAGAGAGAGAGAGAGAGAGAGAGAGAGAGAGAGAGAGAGAGAGAGAGAGAGAGAGAGAGAGAGAGAGAGAGAGAGAGAGAGAGAGAGAGAGACCAGATACCTTTGCTGCTGCACAGATGAACAGACTGATTCTTCCATATAAGGAAATGCTATTCAGTAATTAAAAGTAACGTTCTATAAATTCATTGAACAATATGGACGGCTTAAATTCATTTTGCTAAATGAAAGAAGACAGAAAGGCCCTGGCCCCACAGATTCCACGTGATTTGTTTCAGTTTTTGTGACATAGTGGAAAAGGTGAAAAACAATGGGAAGAGAAAAATGGTTGGTAGGTTTGGTGTTGGGAACAGAGTGGTTACAGAGGGCTGTCAGGGAGTGCTTTGTTGTAGTAATAGTTTCATGATTGTATACATTTGTTAGAACTTGTAAAATAGGACCAGTTTTATTATATATACATTTTTCAGCCAAATGAATAGATCTGCACTTTGGTTTTTTTTTTTTTAAATCATACTACTCCTTGAAGGTAAAGACTAGTTTATATTTCATCCCAAACCTACACAATGGGAATGTGTTTAATGGTCATTTAAAGTACATTTTCTTTACAGTAAGAGTTTCTTTATAGTAAGCATTCTATAGCCAGAATAATTCTGTACTCTTGAGATTATTAGACCTATTTTTATTGGCAATTTTAAAAAATACACATAGGAAAAGAGCAAAATAAGAGAAAGCATTTACTCAAGCAGCCCAAGGCTTTTAGCAATGTTGTTTTTGTCTTGCAAATAAAAACCATTTCATTATGTGTTTGTGTATATAAGAGCTATGTCTCCGATGAACCAAAGCTGTCTTTTTATGGAAAAGATGAGATAATAAGAGAAATGCATATGACCCCTGCAAATGCTTTTCTTTTCTCCAAGGTCTAAAATCATGGCAGCCCCTCCTTACCAGCGCCTCGTCTGTGGGACGAGGATGGAAAGGGTTATTAAGGAGAGTGCTCCCATTCTGTTTTCAAATCCACATGATACTGGTTGAAAAAAAACAGCCTTGCTGAAAGCATATTATAGATCATTCATAGCATACTTGGAGATTTCTGACAGCTTGATCCAGAAAAGTACAATGCTCAGTAGTTGGTGTCAACCAGAACCCTCTTCTGTGTGGAATCAAGAAGCAGTCTCCCTTCCACCCCCCAAGAGTATCCAGGATAACATTCTTCACATCAAATGTGTCACTGGTGGGAACTACATTTTCTTCTGTGCAATTCAAATGCAGTTAATATAAAGAAATGCTATGTTGTTGCTGTACTTATGGTGGTGACAATCTAAAAAGTTCTGGTGACAGCAGAAATGACATTTTTGACATGCTATATATACAGACAAGTGTACAATTTAGCGTCTAATGGATCATGACTCAGTGTGCTTATTCCCACACTTTGTATTGTTTCTTGGCACCACTGTAAGTCTTAAAGCACACACCAGTTCTGCCAGGAACAGACCTCCTTCTTGGTCCTCATTATCACCATGGCACAAAATCAAAACTCCCATTCCGTTCCCTCTGCTTCGAGAAAAGTATCTAAAGCTTTACATCAATGTCATGTTAGAGAACTGGGGAGCTCCTTGCTTAGGGATTGGAGAATAGAAGACGAGTAACTCAGTAAGTCAGTGCATGTGCAGCCTCAAAGAAAAGCTTCCCACCCCAAACTGCCTGTGACTAGCCAATATCAGGGAAATCCATCTTCTGCCTTTGAGGCAACAATTCACTAAATCATTTTTACCTTCTCTGCAATCTTCTGTACTCCCACACATCCACGTGCGTGGAAGGAAACCTTTCTGACTTTACTTCTATCTAAAAGGCCATTCGTTTTTGCCATACTCACTGCTTTTGGAATAATGGAAACATTTCTGAGTAATGGAAAATACTCTGGGGCTGTGATGGTTCCTGAGCATAAAACAAGCAGAAAAAGAGATGCAAAAGAAAGGAACATCTGCAGGAACAGCAATAGGTGGGGCCGAGAGCAGCTGAGCAAGCCAGAGGAGGGGGTGTCAGATAGGCTGGAGAGCAGCAACTTCCAGAATATCATCAGGGAGAGAGGAAGGGAATGGAGGGAAAAGGAAGGAAGGAGTGAAGGAGGGAAGGAGGGAAGGAGGTAAGGAAGGAAGGAGTGAAGGAAGGAAGGAAGGAAGGAAGGAGGGAAGGAAGGAAGGAGGGAAGGAGGGAAGGAGGGAAGGAGGGCAGGAAGGAAGGAGTGAAACGTAAAGGAGGGAAGGAGGGAAGGCAGGAAGGACAGGAGGGAAGGAAGGAGGTTATGTAGGTGAAGGAGGGAAGGCGGGAAGGAAGGAAGGAAAGAAGTGAAGACAGGCACGAAGGGGAAGGCGGGAAGGAGTGAAGGAAGGAATGGGGGACGGAGGAAGTAGGGAAGGAGGGGAAGGAGGGAGGAAGCGTGAAGGAAGGAGAGGAGGGGAAGGAGGGAGGAAGGACGGCAGTGAAGGAAGGAAGGGAAGGAGGGAAGGAGGGAAGGAAGGAAGGAAGGAAGGGAGTGAAGGAAGGACGGAGGGAAGGCGGGAAGGATGGCAGGAGGGAAGGATGGGAAGGAAGGGAAGAAAAGAAAAAAAAAAAAAAAAAAAAAAAAAAAGAAGGGGAAGGAAGGAAGGAGTGAAGGACGGAAGAGGGACGGAGGGGAAGGGTAGGGAAGGGAAGGAAGGAAGTGAAGGAAAGGAAGGATGGAAGGCGGAAAGGAAAGGAAGGAAGGAAGGGTAAGGAGGGAACGGAAAGGAGGTTATGTGAAGGAATGAAGGAGGGAGATGGGACGGATGGGAAGGAAAGGCGCTGAAGAAGGAAGGAAGGGGCGGAATAGGAGGAAAGAGTATCGAACGGAAGAAAGGAGTGAAGGAAGGAAGGGAGGTGAAGACGGAAGGAATGAGGGAAGTAGTAGGAGGGAAGGGTTGGAATGGAGTGACAGGAAGGAAGGAGGGAAGGAGGCAAGGAAGGAGTTGAAAAGGAGGATGAAGGAGGGAAGGGTGAAGACGGAGGAGTGAAGGAAGAAGGAGTGACGGAAGGAAGGAGTGACGGAAAGGAAGGAGGGGAAGAAGTGTAAGGACAGGAAGTGAAGGAGGGAAGGAGGGAAGGAGGGACAGAAAGAAGGGGGGGAAGGAAGGAAGGAGTGACGGAGGAAGGAAGGAAGGAAAGGAGGGAAGGAGGGAAGGAAGGAAAGCAGGAGGAAGGTAAGGAGGGAAAGGAAGGAGGGAAGGAGGGAAGGGAAGGAGGAAAGAAAAATAAAAAAAAAAAAAAAAAAAAAAAAGGAGGAGGGAAGGAGGGAAGGAAGGAAGGAGTGAAGGGAAGGAGGAAGGGTACAAGAGCAGGAAGGAGGGAAGAGGGAAGGAAGGAAGGAAGGATTAAGAGAGAAAGAAGGAAAGAAAAAAAAAAAAAAAAAAAAAAAAAAAAAAAAAAAAAAAAAAGAAGGAAGGAGGGAAGGATGGAAGGAGGGAAGGAGGGAAAGAAAGGGTGGAAGAAGGAAGGAGGGAAGGAGGGAAGGAAGGAGGAGTTGAAGGAAGGAAGGCAAGGAGGGACGGAGGAAGGAAGGAAGGAAGGAGTGAAGGAAGGAAGGAGGGAAGGAGGGAAGGAGGGAAGGAAGGAGGGAAGGAAGAAAGGAAGGAGGGAAGGAGGGAAGGAAGGAGGGAAGGAAGGAGTGAAGGAAGGAAGGAGGGAAGGAGGGAAGGAAGGAAGGAGGGAAGGAGGGAAGGAAGGAGGGAAGGAGGGAAGGAAAGAAGGAGTGAAGGAAGGAAGGAGGGAAGGACGGAGTGAAGGAAGGAAGGAGGGAAGGAAGGAAGGAAGGAGTGAAGGAAGGAAGGAGGGAAGGAGGGAAGGAGGGAAGGAGTGAAGGAGGGAAGGAAGCAAAAGAAAATGTTTCCTTGTTTTGAAAGAAATGGCTCAGGACAATTTAAGATTTTAAGTAGCCCAATAAAATAACATAATTTGAGATGAAAATACTCTGTAATTTCTACATAAGTTATTACTCTCTACTCAGGTTTTAAGAAGTAATTATATAGAAAACCGATCTTTACCATAGTGAACAAAGTAAACACATTAGCTCAGAATCACTGATAAATGATTATAAATAAATGTTATTGAATTGACAAGCACAATACTCTTGGTTTGGAGAGAGGCAGAGAGAAGGTGAAAAAGAAGGTGAGAGAGAGGGGGATCAAGACATAGAGAAGAGCACTGGGCCCCTTCTGCTTTCTTTTCCCCTCTCTCCTCCGGTGTCTCCGTCTCTCCCCCCTCTCTCCCCCATGATTATAAGCTGAAGAGAATGATTTACTCCCTTTCATTTCCCCCCTGGCCTTTTTGTATATTTTGTTCACATCTGATTTTTCTGGAGTCAGAAAGCCTTTCAGCAGCTGTTTCTAGGAATCAAACATGACTCTAGCAGCATCAGCTCATTCTTGTCAACATTTGGAGGCTGAACGAAGCCTTTTGAAGGAAGTCTTAAAGCCAAGGCCAGACCACTACTCATTACCTGGACTGGATTGTGTGGAACAGTAACATCCCCAGTTCTTGATATGTGAGAAATCAGACTGTGCAAATGAAGTTTTGAGAATGCTTTAACTAAGTTATTTTGCTTTTCATATAGATTCAAGAGGGATAGGATGAACATCTATGTCTATATCCCAAGCTAAAATGCTCTGCCCACATTGAATAGCACCATTTCTCTCCTTTAGAGCTGATGGCTACTTAAGTAAAACAGACTTCTGCTGAATAAAAGAGCATGGAAATCTATCAGGAGCTCAGCTTCTTTAGAAAGTTAAGCTAAGGACTAGAGTTTGAAGGAGGTAGGTGTATAGTAAGGAAGATGGAAGAGGAGGAAGACAAGAATGAGACAGAGAGCTGAGCATCCTGGGACATAACTGTAATGCCAGCACTCACAAAGCTGAAGCAGGAGGATAGTGAGTCCAAGTGCACCCCAGGCTTGGTAGGGAGATCTTGTCTCCAAACAAACACCATTTCCCACCTGAGGAAAAGGAAAAAGGAAGAAGACCAACTGGAAGGTTTGTAGATGAGGGTCTCATTATGTTACAATTTAGTAGGATGTATGGATCCTGTGTGTGCTAAGAAGCTGTTGCAGCCTGCTGATGTTAGTTGCTTCAAAATTGAATGAAGAAGAAAATTTTAGAACACCCTTTAGAGGAAATAAAAAGTAAATAACATTTACATCGTAAATCTGGACACTGGGCTCTTGACCAAAGGCTTACTTCCTTGTAAAAAGAAGAAATTGCAAGATGCAGACAGGTGTTGTGTTTTGGAGGAAGGGCTGGGGAAGATGGAGCCCAAAGCTGCAGCATGCCAAGTACGTGGCTTTGATCAAGTTAGTTAAGCCTGGGTTCCTTGGTTTCCTCATCTTTAAAATGAAGAAAGTAGAGTTAAAATAGTATCTCTCTCATTTGCCTCTCTGGGGATAACCAATTTGATTGTGAAAGACTACCATTAATCTTATCTCATAATCATGACAAGGATGAATAGAGGAATCTGTGTGATGTGACAAAGCTCATGTTTTAGATGAGGGATGTGGACATGGGGAGGTTATGGTCAGATGGGAAGAAGTGGCAGACCTGATACTGCACCTCCATTTCTCTGATACCAAGTCCTCCTAGCTTGCTAAGACCATAGGCACTGAATTTGCAATGAAAAACGGTTGTTAAGAAACAGGATAGACCCAGCTGCATAGCATAGAAATTAAAATGACATCAGTAAGTGTGCTTAGAACTTAAACTTCTGCGGACTGTCACAGGAAGTGACAAACACGTGAGTAGTCTTAATTCACATAGTTACATGTATATATTTATATAATAGTGTATTTCAAACAAAGCCCCAAATTGTAATTGGCAAAAATTAATACCAGTATTAAAATGTCTGACAAATCACAACAAAATTATAGAACAGATCTCTTACATGTAACGTATTTGCAAATATATAAAAGACAGAACAATAGTATTCAGACTATATCAAGAACTACAATTATGTCAAAAGGCAAATATCCAAAAGAAGCTGAGTAAGATGAATGAAAGAACAGTGTGCAAAATAGAAAACCATTTCTGAAAATATCCTCAAGATGCTAATCACTAGGAAGGCTAATCTATGTTGAGTTGCTGTTTGTCGCCATCAGCATGAGAACTGACCTTATAGTGTTTCCATGAAAGCACACTAACCATTGATACCCCCGGAGAAGACGGACCTCACAGATTTCTTGCACATGTGCAGATGTGTCTGTGTGAGGCTATCCATATGCACTGAATAAAATGGTAAAAAAATAACTAGAAATGTCTAATAGGAGAGTGGAGAAATGGAGTGTCATTAGTTACACAGTTAAAGACTCCACAGCAGCCAAAGTGAACAAATTAGTTCCGTATGTACTGTTCCCAGCAGTCCAGACAGTGTTGAGTGATAAACAAGTTGAGGAATATGGACAAAAAGAACACAGCTATGACTAACACAGAAATACCACCAACTCTAAGTCTAAGTGTATGTAAACCGACCCAGAAGGATGCAAGGCAAATAATGGTCCCTTTGTTAAGTGAGGAGAGAGATGGGCTGGGGATGAGCAGTAATTGAGGTTTCAGCTTCATCTAAAATGCTGTATTATCTGAGCCAAAATGACAAATTAAAAGCATTGGTTGATTGTAGAATGCGGGTAACACATGAATGATACAGACTTGCATTTTTATTCTGTTTTCTTAAAGCTTTCTCTAAAGTATTAGAGGGGAGTTAGAATTCACAGGTCAATGCAGAGATGATGTCGAGTGGACAGAGGGAGTTGTGCTTCCCTCAGCCCTTCCACCGTGCAGATGATTTTGTCTTCTATCAACTTCTTCCATGACAAAATGGAAATGTTTATTTAACCCCTTGAGCCAGTGCCATAGCAACATGGATTCCTCTTGTAGATCAGCTGAAAGCACTGGCTGGAGTACAGAGCAGAGCATGGATAGCGGTTTTAATGGGCACTACTCTATTATGGTCATTCTCAGCAGTGTTTGTGTGGATGCTATTCCAGACAATTTGTAAATTATGAGATTTACAAGAAAAAGCTCAAGGTTTGGACTGTTACCATTGAGTGCTGGCACCCAGGGTAAGCGAGGGTGTAGAGTAGCCCCAGCAATAGTGGTTTTATGTCACTGGGCTATGCAACTTCCTTAGAGGTTCATAAACTGGCTTACTTTCTTTTTAGGTACTGGGTTTTTCTTCTGATAATCACTCAATTTTAACTGGCTTCCTCATAACATCCTGGAATATTTACTCAAGGATGTGAATCCAAGAGAAATGGAAATATACGTTGCTCAAAAGAAGCTTAGCTTCCCTATACTGGTTCTCCTGGGCCATCACCACCATGAGACAAGAAAATTCCATTAGAACAGGACTCCTTTTATTTTATTTTTATTATTTTATGTGTATGAGTGTATTGCCTTTTCATGAACCCTTCTCAAAGGAAATCTTTCCCATCTGATATGTGGGGTGATTTCCGCCCACATTTCTCTGGACTATATACATTTCCCACAGTGGTTAACAGTGGAATATTTCCAACATGTCTATTTCCTTCATATCAACTTATTTTTTTCTCTCACAAGAATACATTTCCACCGTGACATTTAAATGCTACTTGGGCTCATTTGATCCACTGCACAGCAAACCTTTCTAAGCCTTAATAACATTTTCATTTCTGTTTGCTATTGTGGTGCATGGTGCTGACATGTCTAGAAAGTTTGTGGTCTTTCCCAGCACCTGCTTTTTTCAAATATGCAATTGAATTTTTCACAGTTGAACTCTAGCATTTCTCTCGTAACTGAGTGAAGTTTCATAACACATTTGAAATATTTCTGAGGCTGGGCATATGTTCCTGTTTATCCAACATGAAGCTGAGGCCTCTTTGAACTTTCATCTCCTGATAATGTGCCTCATAGTTTAACATCATAAAACTCTAGAGTTGGAGCTTTCTGGGGGCTCCTGTGCTTTCCTAAGAAACTTTTCCTTTTCCTCTGCCTCCACACTCACTTTGAACATCTGTCTGAAGAAGGCCAGAGAAGAAAGATTTGGTGGTCAATGCCAAAGAGCTCTGCTCTTCTCTCTACTTTTTCCATGGGGAATTTCCCAAGAGTCATGGTCCTACATTTAAATTCCTTCCCGACCTTCTCCTGAGTTCTAATGCTCCATTGTGTCATCAGGAGTTCTTTCTATGCTAGATGGCTTTGCTCTCTCTTTGAACCTCTGCATTTTCTCTCAGCTGTGTGTCACTTCTTTGCATGTGGTTTCTGACCAGTATTGTTTCTCACAGCTTCAGCTAGGCTATAGGTAGCTTACCACCTTTACCACAGGGTTGCCTCCCATAGGAACTGAAATGAGGTAGGTTCAGGTTGAATATTCCAAGATATTAAAAGCCATCTATAGTAAGGTTTGGCTTCTTGTGTAGTGATTTTTTTTCTCTCTTATCTGGCTCAGAGAAACCTGAGAATGACTTTTCCTTGGCTCTTTAACACCTTCTTCACACACCACAAGAACAGTATCCGGGATGCTTCTAGCCTCTATCTGTCAGGAACCCTTGGTGAGATATTTCTCTGGAGTTCCTCCAGCACTAAAGGAACCACATGGCATCCTTTTACACCTCCAGGGAAGAAAGGAGGTATTCAAAGTACATCATTCACTGGCTGTTTCCTTGGTTGGCTCCAGAATATCAGCTTTACTTGAGTGTTGGCACCTTATGCTAAGAAAATATTACCTTCTCAGCTCCTCCGTTTAGTGGCTTCTTCTGCATTCTTCGACTGCTTTTGTTCTTATCTTCTTATGAGAGAGGTAATGCCCTAGCATAAATTATAATGGCATGGATAAAGTAATAAAGCATTTTGAGATTCAGTAGTTATTTTGAGTAATAGAAAAACAAATCTTTAGCATTGTCTGAAAGATCAGAACCTCAATTTAACAAAATTTACAATTTTATCTCCTTACGGAAGCTGATTGTCTTTAAGTCTAATGTTGTCAGCACTATTAATTATCTTCAGTGCTTCAGGATAAGAAGGCACCATGACCCTTTGACCAGGTGATGGAACAAAAATGACCATCGCAGGGACTCTGTTTCTCCATCTGTGTTTAGGAGCTGTACTGGATAGCTTTAGTGTCAACTTGACAAACCTGGGTTGAGGGAGCCTCAACTGGGGAATTGGCTCCATTGGACTGGCCTGTGGCCACATCTGTGGAGTATTGTCTTGATTGTTGAGCAATGTGGGAGGGCCCAGCCCACTCTGGGTCGTGCCACCCTGGGCAGGTTGTTGTGTACTGTATAAGAGGGCAGGCTGGGCATGGGCTAGGGGAGCAAGCCAGTGAACAGCATTCCTCCATGGCCTGTGCTTCAGCTCCTGCCTCCAGGTTCCTGCCCTGAGTTCCTGCCTTGGGCTCCCTAAGTGATGAACTGTGACCCAGGAGATGTAAGCTGAATAAACCCTTTCCTTCCCAAGTTGGTGTTGGTCAGAGTGTTTTGTCACAGCAATGGAAGACAAACTAGAACAGGAGCTTACTGTCTGTGTGCATTTTGTCCATAGTTCTACCCACAGGAGTGGAAAAGTGAGTGGTTACTATCAGATACACATTATATTTTATTTATTTATTTTTATTAATTTTATTTATTTATGTATGTGTATGAATGTACTGTCTGCATGCAAGTTTGTGCACCCGTGTCGTGCAATGCCACGGAGGTCAGAAGAGGGTATCAGATTCCCCTGGAACTGGAGTTCTCTTGGAATTGGAGTTTCAGATGGTTCTCGGCCACCATGTGGGTGCTGGGGATCGAACTCGGGTCCTCTGCAAGAGCAGTCGGTGCTCTTAACCACTAGGCTATCAGATACACATTATTAACTAACTAACTAACTAACTAACTAACTAACTAACTAACTAACTAACTAACTGATTTCCTTACTTACTACTTACATGCATGTATGAACATCTACATATATGACTAAATAGTCTATCTAGATGTACTTGCCTGGAAAGCTACTAGATATGGCTTCCTGACAGTTTTAATGCCCCAGTCACTTTATGTCATTTTTTTTCAGTGTTCTATTCCATCACTAAGCATTGGGGAAAGGCAAATAGACCACATGAGATATGACACCATACATGTTACAATGGCATTATCCTTGCTGTGTTAAACATATAGGGTAAAGGGAACTCTTGAACACTAATTCATAGTCCCACCAACAGTCCTCTCTGACTTCCACACCTGCACCATGGCATATATGCTTACACATCATTTACAAACACAAATAATAATAATTAATAACAAATTAGAAGTAAATTAATTAATTAATCAAAACCAGGCACAAAAATGGGGATTTTTTTTTTTGGTCTTTTGAGACAGGGTCTCCCTTTAGTCCCAGCTGGCCTGGAGTTCCCTATGGATACCAGACTGACCTCGATCTCAGAGAGATCCACCTGCCTCTGCCTCCCGAGTGCTGGGATTAAAGGCATGCACCACCACGCCTGGCACAAGAAATGGGGATTCCTAAAGGCTGGAGTAGGGTGAGGTGGTCAGAAAGATGTAGCTCAACAGACAAAATATCACTTATATAAGAAGAATAAGCACAGGATATCTATTGCACATTATGGTGGCTAGAGTTAAAATATGGCTTCCTTGTAGCCCAGGCTGGCCTTGAACTCCAGATCCTCCTGCCTCTGCCTCTTCAGCATGTCCTATTGAATAATTTTTATTTAACCAGGTTTTCTCCTTGCCATTAACTATCTCAATCAATTTATCTCAAATTATTTTACTTAATTATTTTACGTGATTTAATCTTTATGTATTTATAAGAACTGATGAATTCTAAAGAATGATCACATAATCATAAAACAAAAGTTGCTGTAGATTCCTTTCATACAGTTGGTCATAAATTGTTTTCTTTTAGTTGTTTTATTTTATCAAATTACAGGAAAAGCACGTGACTTTCAAGAAAATATGGCTTCCTTAAAATCATTTAGATTTCATATGTTTTTACAAAATTTTGTATGTGAATTAACCTGTGTAGTTTAACCACACTTACTTATTCTGGTATACATGCAGTGCACATATAAATGTTGTGTACCACAAATATTTACAATTTCATCCCTTATAAAATAGATACATATATGCTGGACTGGTCAAGTAAGAGTGTCCACTTTTACCTTTCCTTGCCATTCACGTAGCATGTGAGTCACTGGCACCTTTAAAGGCCTTTCCTTATACAAAAATGTCTGTGTGCTGGAGAACACACATAGCATCTTGCAGTGCAAGAAATTAAATACTTGTAATATGTACTAATTAAAGAAAAATATTTCTAAAATTGTCAATTGAAAAAGATATACAGAAAGCTGAGGAAGGGATCAGGATCAAGGGCTAGCTCATGAGTCAGGGGTGATTGCTGTGCTGGTTTCATCTATGATTAGATGTTAAGGATGTAGGAGAAAGTGAATGACGCTGGAGTGCCAAGTTATCACTGAGCCTGAGGCAGGAGAGGAAAGGCTGTCTAGTCCCTCCTGAAAGAGGAGCCGAGTATTTGTGGGAGGAGGGGGAAAGAGCAGGAAGGGCTGGGTCACCATCTACCTTTATCCCCATCTGAGACCCAACCTGCTTTACTGAGACTTTCCTAATTCCCCTGGATTCAGTGTATGTGCTTTTAAATGAGACGGTTTTCTCTTGTCCATGTCACAGAAATTGAAAATGGATAGTGAGCTGGAAGCTAAGCTGTGTGAGCTGCTTTTGAGCCGTTCTTTTCTGAATGACAGGGAGGAAATGAACACTACCCATGAAAGCACAAAATGAGCATAATGGAAAGCAATGATGCGTCTCCTGAAGAAAAGCTTCATGGGGACTTGAAAGGACGGGAGAAAGCCCTGGGGGAAAAGCCCAGGTTTCCAGGACCTCAGCTGCTAGCAATTCCACATGCATGTTGCCATTTTATTTATAAAGAAATGAAAAGGAAAAACTGACTTTTCACATGTACGAGGCAATCAGGTTCTCAGTAAAATGCATCTTTATTTATGTGTATTAGGAATAATAATGAAATGCATAAAGTTGGGGGTGCTTAAAGATGAGTGAATGAATATTCTTCACATATTTGAGGCCTGGTGTAAGTAAATTAACAATAGAATATTTTTTGTTTGGGGTTTTTTTGTTGTTGTTGTTGTTTTGAGACAGGGTCTCCCTATAACTCCAGCTGGCCTGGAACTCACTCTTTAGGCCAGGCTGCCCTGGAACTCATAGAGATCCACCTACTTCTGCCTCCTCAGTGCTAGGATTAAAGGCCTGCACCACCACGCCAAGCTTAAAGACAGTTCTTAGCTGCCATGTGGATGCTGGGAATTGAACCCAGGTCCTCTGCAAGAGCATTCGGCACTCTTAACCACTGAGCCATCTCTCCAGCCCAGCGATAGAATTTTTATTGTTTGTTGGAAAACTGTATAGAATGTTTTTAATATTTTATTCATTATTTTTATTTTTGTGAGTGTGAGTGTATTGGCTGCATGTATGTAAGAACACCCATGTCATGCAATACCCATGAAGGTCAGAAGATGGTATCAAATTCCCCTGGAACTCGAGTTACAGACAGTTGTTAGCTGCCATGTGGGTGCTGGGAATCAAATCCAGGTCCTTTGCAAGAATAGCCAGTGTTCTTAAAGGCTGAGCTCTCTCCATCTCCTCTACAGATTACATTTAAAAGAACATTCTTCTTATCACAACAAAGCAGCATTTCAACGTTAAAAAAACCCACCACAACAAGAAATTATAAAAAATAGTAGCACTGTGCATGGGGATCAGGTTATAGGTAACACTTCCTCTCTTCCATTTTCCCACTTTCTAACATGAACATTACCCTGAAAACACCATGAAGAGCCACAAAGTGGGAGACTGTGCTAAACACATTACAAGCATTGTCTCAACCACCAATAATGATCCTTATTTATACCACCAGGAAACTAGGGATACAGAGAGGAAGTTATACTTCAGGGATTATCATGATTTGCAGCACATGGCTACTGTCAAGCATTGTTAAGTTACAGAACTTTTTTTTTCTATTTATTTTTATTATTATTTTTTTAATTTAATTTTTATTGATGTTTTGTGCATTTCATACATCATTTTCCAATTCAGATCAGGCATATTTCCCTTTCCCTTCCCCCCCACCCCCACCCCATCCCAGATCATGCATTCTGCCATAACTGTCCTGCATCTTTCTCTCAGTTTTTTTTTTCTTTTTATAGCTATAAGTGATAATCCATGAGTACAAGCATCCTTCATGCAAAACCAATCCGCAGGCTGTTGTGCCCAAACCCCCACAGCCCCACCATCCAGTGGGGGGTGACAGGTTGTTTGTTCAATCAAGTTGATCAAATGAGTGTCCAGACTACATTGATGTAGTTTCACCATTCACCCCAATCGCAGCCTTTACATTCTACCATGCCCCCTCTTCCGCAGATTGTTCCCTAGGCTTAGAAAAGGGGCACAGGTGGATGAGAAGCAAAACAGTCCACTCTCTCTGGAGCTGTTGTCTTGGACTCTGGTCAATTCTGGCTGTTTCCTTTCATGGGCTGACAGTTTGTCCAGGCTTAACCTTTCGATCCTACTAATGAAGCACAAGCAATTAGATATATAGGTATTTAAGCAGCACTAATAGTTATGGTAGGTTACTTTGGCATATTCTAGAGGATTGATTCAGATTTAAAAGTTCTGTAACTGAAGTTACAGAACTTTTAAATCTGAATCAATCCTCTAGAATATGACAGAATTTGTTAAAAGAGAAAAAGTCAAATAAAATTTGACTGAAATTTAACTTCATATATATAATAATGTGCTGATCCTTTTCTGTGTTTAAGTCAACTCAGTTTCCACTGAGCTGCTGAGTAACTCATCTGTGGCTCATGAAGTTCTTCTATGTCAAGGCTAAAGAAGGGTGGTCAGTTGCAGGGCACTTGAGAGAACCCACGGACATCTGGTCATCTGTCACCACTGGCTGTTACTGAAATGGGAATGGTTCGAGCCACACAGTCTGCTCAGATCAGAACTCTGCAGCTTTGGGGTCATGCTTCTGACACGATATCTGAAAGCTCCTTGAAATGTGGCCATTGCTCTTTGAGTCTTGCCGTCTCCTTGGAGCCTTGTCAGAGAACATTGTAGTAGACTCTGTTCCCCCAAACAACTGTGAAATTTAAAATATCTGTTAGCTGTTAGCAATTACTGTTCTGCCATACCCTTGTTGATTCCTGTGAGCAGCTAAGGTTAACTTAGATGAGACTGACCCCTGTAGTCTGGTTCCGTAAAGCCCAGTGGAAACGTGAGCAGGCTGTATGACACATTTAAGCCAATCAGTGCTCGTCAGTCTCAAGCCTTGGGCCCAAGTTCATCTCCAGTCTCATCACTGGAAAGGCCAGCTTTTCCTAAACTAAGATGGAGGATGGGATATTCTCTGTTAACTTGCCATCACATGCAGTCCTGCATTTACAGCATAGTTCAGCACACCTGGCTCCTCGAAACAGGACTGCCTTTCCTCCAATCATGAGCATCAAACAGCAACAAAGACTATATTTTATGTTGCTGATATTTGTTGGTTTTTAATCCCTCCAGGAAAAGGGTTGGTGTTTCCCTAGTCCTGCAGCACGAAACCTGGAGATCTGAGTGTCTTTCCCACTCATGGGAGCTAGGCTGCAGTGAGTTCTATGAGGGGCTTCCGAGCACTGGCTTCTGCTCTGCCAGCTTGAGTGACCCAGGACAGGTCACTCAGGCAGGACTAGCCTCGGTGGTTAGATGGCCATATGAACTACACTGAAGTTTAAGTACTATCAAATTAAAGTTTTGCTTTCCTAACTTGAAAAGCAAAGGATGATTCCTTTTTTCTGCTTTTGATACCCGTTTCCTTGGGCAACTAGTACACTTCTGAGTTACATTTGTTTCCTTCCTCCACTGTGGCGGTCCTGTCTTGTTTGCCTTGGGAGCAGGGGAGGTCTCGGTTAACTGAGAGCTAATCCCCTGCCTCTTGTGCATACTGCCAACATTTGACCCCATTCTTTCTCTTCTAACTTTGTTTATAATATGTATATTTGAAAAAAATACATTTTTACTTCTCACTTTCAGTAATAGCCAGGTGGTGACGGATAACCAGCTGTTCACAGGATCCCTCAAGCTTCATGGTTCTATTTGTGCTTTTTAAAATCTGACCTTAGGGGGCTGGAGAGATGGCCTAGCGGTTAAGAGCGCCGACTGCTCTTGCAGAGGACCCGGGTTCGATCCCCAGCACCCACATGGAGGCTGAGAACCGTCTGAAACTCCAATTCCAGGAGAACTCCAGTTCCAGGGGAATCCGACACCCTCTTCTGACCTCCGCGGCATTGCACGACACGGGTGCACAGACCTGCATGCAGACAGTACATTGATACACATACAGAAATAAATTAAAAAAAAAATCTGACCTTAAAGAAAAATCTGAAACCTGACCTTATTTCCTTAGTATTTTTATAAAGTCTTGTTTGGAGCTGGATCCAAACTCAGGGGAAAGTTCTGAGACCAACAGCCTCTGACTTGGAGATAGCACCCTGGCATTTCTCTGCTTTGTTTTATTTTTCTGTCCAAAAGTTTAGTGTGTTCTTCAGTTTCCTTGTCTTTCCTGGGAGGCTTCTTTTTGAGAGAGATGTGCTAGTGATTTGTGTCTCAGATGCCCTAGAGAGTAAGAGGATGCTGAACCTAGGGTAGTTGGGAATCTAAGTTTCTTACTACCTTTCCTTAGAGCCTTTCTCATAAGTGAATAGGGGACATCACCTTTTTAGAAACTTTTGCTACTCTGCTAGCTCTTTGGGGCTCTAGGTGCTAAGGTCCCGTTCCTAAGGGTCAGGCCATGAACATATGACTTCTCTTTTTGAAAGGACCAAGTTGAAAGTACTCTAATTGACACCCATTAAGCAGCACAAATGGATGCACCCTCTCTTTCTCTAGTTCTTCTTAGTACACCTTAGAGATAATCATTCAGTAGCAGGTGACACAGCCATCCATGGCTAAAGACTCTGTATCCTGGGAAACCTTGCTGGTAATTGGCATCTCCGATTTGACTACAGGCCCCAGCCTCTCTTCACCAGGAGCAGAAGCAACTTCTATGGCTGCACACTTCTCACACTGGTGGGATACTCTCCTTCACCCTCCATTTGTTGTGTTTATGCTAGTTAGTAGCCAAGAGGGAATCGTTCATCTTCATCCTGAAGTAGGACTTACCTCTGAGGCAATCAGATAACGCCACATACTGTACAATTTCATCTGCATATGGCAAATACTGCACCATGCCTTCCTGTTAGGAGCCCTCCGTGTCAGCTTTCCTGTCTTTCCATACTCCTTGAGTACCACTGTGAATTTTGACTCAAAGTACAAACAATGAATTTTGACTTATGTTTTATTGACCTTTAGGCTTATTCTAAGGTCAGCTTATCAATAGACATCAAAGCAAAAAACAAAACAAAAACAAAAACAGAAACAAAACAGTAACAAAATCTCAGTCATTTTAGATGGAACTCGTTTTTTCTCTTTTGGTGCCCCTGCTTTCCTGATCTTATTCATGGAACATCTATGTCTTTGCATGTGGGAGTCTGCAGTGACCTAGCACCTCCATGGCTGTTTTCTCTCCGTTCTCCACCCTCCTGCAGGGTCCCCTCCAGGCCCAGCTGTAGGAATTTCTAGTGATTGCTTCCTGTATGCATTAGCCATACAACCACTACATGTTATTTTTCAGTAACCAGCTAGGTAGGAAAAATTCAACTGTGATTGTAATTTTAATGAAGCAGAATTTACATTATTTGCAGGCTTTCTGCCAATGTGCTATTTAGGAAGGTTAACACAGATGCGACTTAATCAGTCTAGTCTCTCTCTGTTTTAAAATCACCGAAAATTCTTTTGTCAGGATGAGGTGAGGGATAGCACTGTGTCCTTACTAGCTTTGCATGCCATGCTGAGTCTGTCTCAAAGTTCAATGAAGAGGAACCAGCTGGCTTTTCCCAGTGACCTCAAGGTCCCTTCTCCACTGCTGCCTGAGCTCCTGGGTCACATGCTCTCCTTTCCTCTGCTCAATCTGTTTCTGTTGGTTTCAAAGAATTCATTGGTGGCTAAAATATAGTCTCTTGCCAAAATAGTTTGGGAAGCAAAATCTGACCTCATTGTAGTAGGTCTCCCATCAAACTGTAAAGTTGTGCATTTTATTAACAGTGTTTGGATGAATAAGTTTGAAATTTACATTTTCACAGAACATTGGTTTGCAACTTGTGTTTCACAATTTTCATAGATGATTACTGTAACCATCACAGTGTTGTTTCTCTTAGTTAAAATGTGTGTGAGTGTGTGTGTGTGTATGTGTGTGTATGTGTGTGTAAATATCGCTACAGCATTTCCATATCGTCTTGGAATATCAATGGTTTGTGATAAGAGTAAGATTGTGACGTCTCCCAGCTGTCCATCTAAAAGGGAGATTATATTGGTCCTGTCAAATCAAGTCTTTGATACAAAGCCAAGAGGTACAGTAGCCTGCTCAGTCCAAAATATTTTGATTATTATATAAAATAATAAATTAAGGTTCTGTTCATGTTCTCTACCAGACTCATTCGACGTTCCCTTCTCCAGGACCTACCTTTCTCCACTATGCTATGCAGTTACATGCTGTGGCTGTCCCAGAGCTGTTTGTCTCCCATTCCTTCCCTATTCTTTTGCAATGCTCTGCTCTGAGACGCTCTGATCTCTGCGAGCGCGATGTCTGTGTCCAGCCAGACTCTGTACTGTGGGGAAGATGGCAGAGAAGCACACTTGGAGGCCTTGCTCTCTGTACACCTAGCACATTTCCAGGACATCATGAGCAGGTGGACCACCTGCGGGCGCAGTTTCCCTGGCACTGTCGATGGCACCCTTTGGACCCCCTGGGTGTCCCACTGCCCCTTTGGTGTGTGGCTCCTGCTGCTGTGACCCTCTGGGTGTCCCACTGCCCCTTTGGTGTGTGGCTCCTGCTGCTGTGACCCTCTCTGTGGCCCACTGCCCCTTTGGTGTGTGGTTCCTGCTGCTGTGACTCTCTGGGTGGCCCACTGCCCCTTTGGTGGGTGTGTGGCTCCTGCTGCTGTGACCCTCTGGGGGACCCACTGCCCCTTTGGTGTGTGGCTCCTGCTGCTGTGACCCTCTGGGTGGCCACTGCCCCTTTGGTGTGTGGCTCCTGCTCCTGTGACCCTCTGGGTGGTCCACTGCCCCTTTGGTGTGTGGTTCCGGCTGCTGCAACCCTCTGGATGGCCCACTGCCCCTTTGGTGTGTAGTTCTGGCTGCTGTGACACTCTGGGTGGCCCACTGCCCCTTCGGCCTCTGTTGTTTTCTTCCCACAGAATCAATTTCTAGCATGAGCATCTTTACTCAGATGGTTTCTGCTTCCTGCCCAGACTTCTGTGAAACATACAATTTCCTCAGTTCTTATGAAGTGCCCTTTCAGATTTGTGTGGCTTCATGTATAAATCTCTGTAAGGACTGGAAATTACTCTGTCACCTACAGAGAGCAATACAGAAATATAACTCCCAGGGAGGAAGCCCAGGAATGTACAACTTTTTAATTTGTTCAGATACATCGTTGAGTTCATTTAGAATGTCATGTTTATTAAGATAAATATTTCTTCCTTGGAAGGTGGTTATAGCTATCTCAGCTTAACAAAGCTCAGGAAGAGGAAATATTGCATTTACTTAATAATACATGCTTATGGGCTGGAGAGAGGGCCTAGGGGTTAAGAACACCGACTGCTCTTGCAGAGGACCCGGGTTGGATCCCCAGCACCCACATGGTGGCTGAATCCGACACCCCCTTCTGACCTCCACATGCATTGTATGACACAGGTGCCCAAACCTACATGCAGACAGTACATTCGTACACATATGAAAATAAATAAAATTAAAAAAATAAAAAACAATACATGCTTACTGTCCTTTATTTCAGTAGATTTTAGAAAAGGAAAAATCAGGCAACACAAAACATTTTGCATTAAGAGCTTCTGGATAACGAATACCAAAGAGAAACTAACAAGAACAACTGTATTTTCTAATGTTTCCCTCTTCACTTAAAACTGAAGCCACAATTTAAAGAACACTTTAAAGTTTGCTGTATTTAACATTAAAGCCTTACTTTAAATAGTTTCCCTATAACTACGGCCTTTCTTTCTGATATTTCATTACCTGTGGCATAAAGTGGTGTGTAAATATTAAGTAGAAAATTGCAGAAGTAAGCAGCTCATAGTTTTTATAATACTTTTATTGATGCTTTGTGTATCAGACAACATATTTCAGTTCAATTTAGACATATTCCCCTTTCCTTTCCCCCCACCCCACACCAATTCATTCATTCTGCCATAACTGTCCTGCATCTTTCTCTCAGTCTTTTAAAAGTTTTTCTCTGCAAAGGTTTATTGTTTGGGGCAGAATTTAACTATATGAGTCCATTCTTTGACCCAGTTCTTATGTTGTTGTGGTTCCTTCCCTATTGTTTTTTTTTTAATTTTATTTATTTCTGTATGTGTATGAATGTACTGTCTGCATGCAGGTCTGTGCACCCGTGTTGTGCAATGCTGCGGAGGTCAGAAGAGGGTGTTGGATTCCCCTGGAACTGGAGTTCTCCTGGAATTGGAGTTTCAGATGGTTCTCAGCCACCATGTGGGTGCTGGGGATCAAACCCGGGTCCTCTGTAAGAGCGGCCGGTGCTCTTAACCGCTAGGCCATGTCTCCAGCCCTGGTTCCCTCCCTATTGTATTGCTCCAAAATATGCCTATAAACGTCATATATGTACCAGAATTATGTCCTCCAGGAACAAACTGTATGTTAACTCTGATATATGATTAGGAGTTCACATTTTTCCCTCTAATTTTATATTACTCTAAAATATGAATATATACCTTCTGCCCATATACATTAATTACCATGTCTGAAAGTAAGTCGTAAGTTAATTCTAGGGCTCATTAAGGGATTCACATTATAACATCACAGTTGCTTTCAGATATAAAGAAATATAACAATGCTGCTCAGCTTGCCTTTCAGTTGGGAGATTTGGTACTGGCATCCACAAATGAGGGAAACCATTTGCCATTTGTTTTTTGGGGACTGCATTACTTCACAGCATAATGGCTTTGAGTTCCATCCATTTACCTGCAAAGCGCATCATGTCATCTTTCTTTACCACTGCGTAGACCTCCATTGTGTAGAGAAAAATGTACCACATTTTTGTCATCCACTCATGTGTTGAAGGGCATTTGTGTTGGTTCCAACTATTCATTATTGTGAAAAGAGCTGCAATAAACACAGATTAACTCCAGCACACTAATAGTGGGGAACTTCAATACCCCACCGAACCACTTGGATAGATCAATTGAACAAAAAAATAAACAGAGAGAAATTGGCATTGAACAATATAATAAATGGACCTCACAGTCATCTACAGAATATTCTACCCAAACACCAGAGAATATACTTTCTACTCAGTACCTCATGGAACATTCTCCAAAATCAACAACATACTGGGACACAAAAGAAACCTCAACAAACATAAAAGGATTGAAATTATTTCATGCATTATATTAGACCACAGTGCAATAAAGCTGAATATTAACACAGGGATAAGCCCGACTAGCTACAAGAACACATGGAGACTAAACAACACAATCCTGGATAATGAATGGGTCAGGGAAGAAATAAAGAATGAAATAAAAGTATTCATGGAATTAAATGAAAAAGACAATACAACACATCAAAACCTGTGGGATACTTTAAAAGCAGTCCTAAGAGGGAAATTTATAGCACTAAGTGCCCACATTAAAAAAAAAAAAAAAGAAAGGGAACAAATAAATGATCTAACACTAATGGACCCTAAACCCAAACAGACAGGAAGAAATAACAAAAATCAGTGCAGAAATCAATGAAAGAGAAAGAAAACACTAGTTTGGGTAGGATGGACATTTTTACTATATTTATTTTCCAATCCATGAGCGTGGGAGGTTTGTCCATCTTCTGAGGTCTTCCTCAACTTCCTTTTTCAGGGGTTTAAAATTTTTGTTGTAGAGATCCTTGGTGTCTTTGGTTAGGTTTGTTCCTAGGTATTTTATTGTTTTTGAGGCTATTGTGAGTGGGAAGGTCTCCTTGTAGTCCTTCTTCAGTTGCTTGTTGAAAACAATACAAAAAAAAAATCAATGAATCCACAATTTGGTTATTTGAAAAGATAAACAAGATAGAGAGACCTGTAGTCCAGTTAACCAACAGAAAGAAAGAGCAAC
Organism: Rhizomys pruinosus; assembly: GCA_009823505.1. Classification (NCBI taxonomy): domain Eukaryota; kingdom Metazoa; phylum Chordata; class Mammalia; order Rodentia; family Spalacidae; genus Rhizomys; species Rhizomys pruinosus. The sequence continues at coordinate 1,079,398 of VZQC01012004.1, forward strand.
TCCAAATTAATAGTATTCATCATGAAAAGGGAAATATCACAACAAAGAAAAGATCCAGACAATCATAGGAGAATACTTCAAAAACCTGTACTCTACTAAGTTTGAAAACCTAAGAGAAATGGATGAACATCTGAAATCCTGGGAAGCAGCTCATAGTTTTTAAGTTGCATGCCCTTTTGAGTGGCATAATGAAACCCCACACTCTGTGCTGCTGTGGACATGAATCATTCTTCTGTAGTGTATCCACACTGTGTGCACAACCAACCCCCTAGTCAAGTAATAAATAAGTTCTCAAATCAGCTGTCTTATTGGCAGTGTTTGTGTCCAAGAAATCCATATTTTACTTAATAATGACACCAAAATGGGAGGGTAGTGATGCTGGCACCTTGGATCTCACTAAGAGGAAGTGTAGAGTGTGTGTGTGTGTGTGTGTGTGTGTGTGTGTATGTGTGTGTGTGAGAGAGAGAGAGGCAGAGAGACAGAGAGAGAGACAGAGAGACAGAGAGAGACAGAGAGACAGAGAGGCAGAGAGACAGATGCAGAGAGACAGTGAAATGAAAGTTCTTTTTAAATCATTTTTATTTTATGTATATGAGTGTGTTGTCTGCATGTATGTATGTATGTAGGTGCACCTGTGTCCTGCAATGACAGTAAAGGTCAGAAGAGGGCATCAGAACCCTTGGAACTGGAATTATAGGCGGTGGTTATCCTCCAGGTTGGTACTGAGAATCGAACCAGGTCTTTTGCAAGATCAGCCAATGATCTTAACCACTGAGCTATTGCCCCAGCCCCCAACAGTTCTTAATTTTTTAAAAAGAATTGTTTAAAAATGTGTATGTGTGAGTTTATGCCACCTGTATGTGGATGCCTTTTGAGCCCAGAAGAGGGGCTCAGATCCCCAGGGGCTGCTATTACAGGCTGTTGTGAGCCCCTAATGTGGGTGCTAGGAACTGAACTCAGTCATCTGGAAGAGCAGCATGTGCTGTTAGCCACTGAAGCATCTCTGCAGACCCTTGTGAAAATTCTTGATTTAATAAACCAAGAAATAAAAAAAGTATGACAAGGTTGCTAAGAGTTATAGAAAGAAGAAACCATCTACTTGTGAGACTGGGAAGAAGAAAAATGAAATCCATGCTGGTTTTGTTGTTCTAATTCCAAATGCAAACATTATGATCACATAGTGTGGTGAGTGCTTTCATGAGAAGGAAAAGGCAAGTTTGTGTGTGAGCTATATGAAGAGAGGCCATGTGCTAACTGACAGCACTATTCTGTGTCAGAAAGTACTGAACACATATGAAGACTTCAGCAAGGCATTCCCTGGAATGAGTGACATCAAACCGTTTGCTGAAAGTCAGGGGGTGGCAACACAGACACAGGAAAAACATGCACTCGAGCTTGAAACCATCTGGAGTTTTTCACATCTGGATGTCTAGAACACATTTCCTGAAAGTAAAAAAAGGACTATTGTCATTGCATCCTCATGTTATTTATTTGTCAGCTTTTCAATATAAGAAGACAGAAATTCAAAGCTAAATAAGAAGATTGGAGAAAGAGAGTGGATGTCACAATTTTTATCTGATATTGTGCATTTTCTCTGAGGTAAACAGTGAAGCATTCCAAGGAGATGTCTCTGCTATTAAATACATTACAGTAAAACACTTGGGATTTGTATTACCACTTAATTTGTATTTATTTATTGTTGCACATATATGTGTGTGGTGTGGGTTTGCATGTTTGCATGTGAGTAGAAGCATGGGTGCATTTGGATGCATTTGCACATGTGTGCGACTGCATGCTGAGGTCTGAGGTCGATATCGGGCATCTTCCTCAACGGCCTCCCTTTTATATTGAGGACGGTGTCTTACTGAAGCCGGTGGATCCAGCTGGTCTGCCTAGCCAGCTTGCTCTGAGGATTCCCATTCTCTGCCTTCCAGACACTGGAACTAGAGGTGGGCCACCACACCTACCTGACTTGTGTGATCTGCCTTCCGGTGGTGAATGCTTTTCCTGTTGAGCCATGTCCTCAGCCTTCATTATTTTATTTGTCATTGTTTTAACTGTCCCCTTTCCTTTTGGCTTTGCATATGTCTCTAAAGAATTCTAAGCTTATTTTTTTATATTTTATTAAAACATATTAAGTATCCATAGAAATGAGTTTCATTATGATATTTTCATGTGTGCACCTAATATCTTTTAATCGTTTTCACCCCGTTACCTTCTTACCCTCTTTTGTTCCCCTACCAATGCTATAAATCCGGTTCTCTTCCCAACTAGCCTCCCCTCTCTGTTCATGTATTTTTTTTTCTGTGACCCAATGAGTTTCATTAAGGAATAAGAGAGGAGGATTGCTTACAGGAGGATTTGCACCTTATCAGTGGCCACACTGTAGAGGAGTGTCTCTCCCTCCTCATCATTCATTAAGTGCATGCACATCCTCAGGGAGAGGTAGGACCCCATGGGACCCTCCCTCCTCAATTACAGTGTGAAACATCCGATCTTGTATAGATCTTGTGTAGGTAATCACAGTTCCTGTGAGTTCAAGAATGCAGCAGCCATGTCATATCCAAAATTTAGTATTCTATACCCTTCCCAAGATTCCTTTAGTTTTTTTTTTATAGTCTTTTTGCCTCTTCTGTAGTGTTGTTGAGCAGTGGATGGTGTGATATAGATTTCCCATTTACAGCTGGACACATTCAACAGTAATTTGTTCCTAGTACCGTGATCAATCTCTGCAGTCACTACTGTCCGCTGGGGTGGGGGACCTCATGTCCACTTTTGATGGGCACATCATGTCCACTTTGCAAAACAACAGTAGCTTTTCTGCTAGTACCTGTGACCTCTCCAGCCACAGGAGTTTGACAATATTTACAGAAAATGAATTCCTTTCTGTGGAAAGGGCATTAGTTCCAAACAGGAAGCAATTGGTTACCCCCATAATGGTCTTGCCATATTGTACCAATAGACACCTATTTCCTGGACCCCGTTGCACACAGGATCCCCAGATGTGTTTTCAAATGTAACTTGCATAGCACATGTGAGCACCAGGAGGGCTAGCCATCAGGGAGGAAGTCTCCAGCGCATCTCCAGTTTGACTTGTCTATGTCCTATGACCAAGGTGTGTTGCATCTTTAGCGGTAGGTGTTACTATCTACTTCTGGTGGCAAACGGTAGTAGTGGCAATTGTCTATGCTGTTTTGAGAGCCTCTGAGGCTTCTCAGGCCAGTTCATAGGAAAGTAGCTCACCCTTGGCATTGGGATGTTCATTTGGTAACCTCTGGCTTCAGGGAACAGGTAAGTTTACATTTTAAAATATTCTTATTGTATTTTTTAAAAATATGTGTATGTCAGAGTAGAATCAGAGACTAAAAGACCAAATGGATAATAAGGTGAAAGGAAGCAACATCCATCTTTTAATTACAACCTTAAATATTAATGGGCTGAACTCCCCAATCAAAAGGCATAGACTGGGAGAATGGATTAGGAAATAAAATCCATCTATATGCTGTCTACAAGAAACCCATCTCAATTTCAAGGACAGGCACCAACTTAAAGTGAAGGGATGGAAGAAAATATTCCAAGCAAATGGTACCAAAAAGAAAGCAGGAGTTGCTATTCTAGTATCAGATAAAATAGACTTCAAAGCAAAAGAAATCAAAAGAGACAAAGAGGGCCACTACATCCTTATTAAAGGAACAATTAACGATGAAGACCTCACAATCATGAATATATATGCACCAAACGCCAGCGCACCAAACTTTGTAAAGACAACTCTTCAGGACTTCAAGGCTCAAATTAACCCCAGCACAGTAATAGTAGGGGACTTTAATACCCCACTAAGTCCTTTAGACAGATCAACAGGACAAAAGATAAACAAAGAGACATCTGAACTGAATGATACAATACACCAACTGGATCTCACAGACATCTATCGAATATTTCACCCAAACACCAGAGAATACACTTTCTACTCAGCACCCCATGGAACATTCTCCAAAATAGACCATATACTGGGACACAGGGAAAAACTCAAAAAATACAAAAAGATTGAAATAATTTCATGCATTCTATCAGACCACAGTGCAATAAAGCTCAATATCAATACCAGGATAAGCCCTACACCGTACAAGAACACATGGAGACTAAACAACACTCTACTGAATAATGAATGGGTCAGGGATGAAATAAAGAAAGAAATAAAAACATTCCTGGAACTGAATGACAATGATAATACAACACAGCAAAACCTATGGGACACTTTAAAGGCAGTCCTAAGAGGGAAGTTTATAGCTCTAAGTGCCTACATTAAAAAAACAGAAAGAGCACAAGTGAATGATCTAACACAGAGGCTTAAAGTACTTGAGAGAGAACAACAAATGAACCCTAAACGCAGCAGACAAGAAGAAATAACAAAAATCAGAGCAGAAATCAATGAAATAGAAACAAAGAAAACCATACAAAAAATCAATCAATCAAAAAGTTGGTTCTTTGAGAGAATAAATAAGATAGACAGACCTCTAGCCCAGTTAACTAAAAGAAAAAAAGAACAACTCCAAATCAATAGAATCTGTGATGAAAGGGGAAATATCACAACAGACAATGAAAAGATCCAGACAACCATAAGAGATTACTTCAAAAACCTATACTCTACTAAATTTGAAAACCTAGAAGAAATGGATGAATATCTGAAAACCTGGGAACCACCAAAGCTGAACCAAGAAGAGATCGACAGCTTAAACAGTCCAATAATATATGAGGAAATTGATGATGTAATAAGCAGCCTCCCAAACAAAAAATGCCCAGGCCCAGATGGTTTCACAGCAGAATTCTATAAAATATTTCAAAAAGACCTACAACCATTACTACTCAAGCTGTTTAGAAGGATACAATTGGAGGGAGTTCTCCCAGATTCCTTCTATGAAGCCAGCATCACACTAATACCAAAACCAGGCAAAGATGCAACCAAAAAGGAGAACTATAGACCCATCTCCCTAATGAACACAGATGCCAAAATTCTAAACAGGATACTGGCAAATCGCATACAGACACACATCAAGAAGATCATCCATCATGACCAAGTTGGATTTATACCAGAGATGCAGGGATGGTTCAACATACGAAAATCAATAAACATCATCAAGCATATAAATGGACTGAAAGACAAAAACCACACCATCATCTCAATTGATGCGGAGAAAGCCTTTGACAAAATTCAACATCCCTACATGTTTAAAGTCCTGGAAAGAATTGGATTGGAGGGATCATTCCTTAATGTAATCAAAGCCATATACAGGAAACCCACAGCCAATATCATCCTAAATGGGGAAACGACAGCGGCATTCCCTTTAAGGGTAGGAACTAGGCAAGGCTGCCCTTTGTCACCACTCCTCTTCAATATAGTGCTTGAAACCCTTGCTAGGGCAATAAGGCAAGAAAAGGAAATTAAAGGAGTTCTAATAGGAAAAGAGGAAGTTAAACTATCCCTTTTTGCTGATGATATGATTGTATACTTAAGGGATGCTAAGAACTCCACCAGTAAACTCCTAGAAATGATTAAGAACTTCAGTAAAGTGGCAGGATACAAAATAAATCTAGAAAAATCAGTAGCCTTTCTTTACACCAACAATAAGCAACTGAAGAAGGACTACAAGGAGACCTTCCCACTTAAAATAGCCTCAAAAACAATAAAATACCTAGGAACAAACCTAACCAAACACACCAAGGATCTCTACAACAAAAACTTTAAACCTCTGAAGAAGGAAATTGAACAAGACATCAGAAGATGGACAAACCTCCCATGCTCATGGATTGGGAAAATAAATATAGTAAAAATGTCCATTTTACCTAAACTCATATACAGATTTAATGCAATCCCAATCAAAATCCCCAAGAGCTTCTTCACAGGTTTGGAAAAAAAAATCCTCAATTTCATTTGGAAAAACAAGAGACCCCGAATAGCCAGAGCAACCCTGAGCGAAAAGAGCAATACAGGGGGGATCTCTATACCAGATTTAAAACTATACTACAGGGCTATAGTTATAAAAACAGCTTGGTACTGGCACAAAAACAGATCAGTTGACCAATGGAATAAAACTGAAGACCCAAACCTGAGCACATACAACTTCAGCCACCTCATATTTGATAAAGGGGCCAAGAAGACACAATGGAGGAAAGACAGCATCTTCAACAAGTGGTGCTGGCAAAACTGGATCACCACTTGCAGAAGAATGAAGCTAAACCCCTACCTCTCGCCTTGCACAAAAGTCAATTCCAGATGGATTAAAGACCTCAACGTGAAACCCAAAACTCTGGAGGTAATAGAAGAAAAACTTGGCAGCAGACTACAAGACATAGGTGTAGGAAAAGACTTCCTAAATCAGACAGCAGCTGCACAAGAAATAAGATCGATAATTGACAAATGGGACCTCATTAAACTCAAAAGCTTCTGTACATCAAAAGAAACAATAAAGGAAGTAAAGAGAAAACCCACTGAGTGGGAAGAAACCTTTACTGCAGATACATCTGACAAAGCATTAATTTCCAGAATATACAAACTACTGAAAAAACAAAGAAAAAAGAAAACAAATGAATCACTCAAAAGATGGAGCAAAGAGCTGAATAGAGACTTCACAGAGGAGGAGCTAGAGATGGCTGAGAAGCATCTTAAAAACTGTTCAACGTCACTAATAGTTAGGGAAATGCAAATTAAGACCACTCTAAGATATCACCTCACTCCGATAAGACTGGCCAGGATCAAGAGAACAAATGATACCAAGTGCTGGAGAGGTTGCGGGGAAAGGGGAACACTCATCCATTGCTGGTGGGAATGTAAACTGGTACAGCCACTATGGAAAGCAGTGTGGAGAACCCTTGGAAGACTCAAAATGAGCTTGCCATTTGATCCAGTCATACCACTCCTAGGTATATACCCACAAGACTCATCTTACTGCAGAAATACATGCACAGCTATATTTATTGCAGCTCTGTTCACAATAGCAAAAAGCTGGAACCAACCCAAATGCCCCTCAACTGCTGAGTGGATAGAAAAAATGTGGTACATGTACACAATGGAGTTCTATGCAGCAATAAAGAAGGATGATATCATGAACTTTGCAGGTAAATGGATGGAGCTGGAGGATATTATATTAAGTGAAGTAACGCAATCACAGAAAAACAAACGTCGAATGGTATCCCTCATATGTGGATGCTAGCATCAATAACCCAGTTATTAATATTTCTTGTGATGAGGGATGCATATTAAAAGAACAACAACTGAAAGACTGCATCAGAAAACTGACTGAAATGGTGAACCGGGAGGGGTGGGAGGGGTGGGAGCGGCGGGAGAGGGACATGGGTCTATATTCTATTAATGTATATTTAATTTAAAATTATATGGTATTTTACTCAAAATTTATATAACAATAGCTTTGGGATTAACATATACAAATGTTCTCTATAATTTTTGTGTTATGCAGTATCAGCTTGTAACATCCTCTTTTACCTGTAGGATAACTTAACTAAAGGATTTAAGTTTGCTTCCCAAATTAACATCATGCACTCCCCCCAAAAAAAAATGGACAAATTTGATGAAATTTACTCTTTGATCCCTGCCTATAGGTAAGTGTACTACAAATGCCTTCCTGAGACTCATGGGTCAAAAAATAAATTTAAAAAAAAGGGGAGATACAGTTATATATTAAACCTTTTTGTCCAAAACTTTCAATTTAATCTTAAGACTAACCATGGGAAAAGATTTGTATGTTCCCACAGGTCAAAACGACACCAACTCAAAGGCAGAGAAAGAATGGATACAGCCTTCCGTCGTATAGGTTGTACCATGAAATACCAGCAGAGAAGTTCACCAATCTTAACACTAAAAGGAATAAAAGCCTCAGACTGCTACAGGCATCAAACATCTCTGAGGACCATAGGTGTAACATCTGTTTACAGTGAGTCCTAACGAACTTTACCTTCTAGGTGCAGCACAGTTTCAATATGAGAGACCTCCTTACCTCTTTTTCACAGAACAAAGAAAAACAGGGTGGTAATGAAGTCATCCATTAATGGTAAATTAGAGCTGACTGGTATAGAAGTAATCTCTTATAAAACTGGAAAAACGGCTTTCTTCAATTGACTAATATACATAGGAACTGTAAAAAGGATTATTGTCTATCCAGAAACAAACACAATACTAAAGTATTGTGTTTGTTTCTGAATAGACAATACACTTAAACACTACTTTAAGTAGTTCATATAATTAATACAAGAGAGCACTGAAAGCAGCATCGGATTATTCTGCCAAGGAGATGCTAGCCAGGGGACCCAAGCCCCCCCCCCAAAAAAAGGTTAAGGCTTATTGCCTGTAAACTGGGATATCTGCAAGAAAAGAGGTGGTAAGGTCTGCCCTGCTGTCAATGACCTAATGTAACCATGGGAGGATTGTATCGAGATCGCACTTACAAGTATACAGTTGGTCTCTGGAATACCAGAGAGTGTTACCAAAGGCCACTGAACTAATAAAGCAAAGGTTAGTCTCCTTGAGTCAAGCAAAACTCCGCCACCAACATCAGCTACACCCCAACTGCTTGGTGATACTGTGCAGCAGAGGCAGCCATATGTCTGTATATCCCAACTTTATTTGATTATTAGCTCTCTCCTTGGACAAATAACTCGAGGATGTTGCCACAAGCTTATACCTTCTAGCGATTAGGAGATATATATGCCACAGTAAGGCCTTGTCATCTCTCTCAGGGGGAAAAAGAAAAGTAATTCAGGGATTAAGACACCATCCAGACATCTGTGTCTATACCAAAGTAACCTACCATAATAACTAGCAATGTTTAAATACATATATATCTAACCGCTTGTGCTTCATTAGTAGGATTGGAAGCCTGTCCCTGGGCAATCGGTCAGCCCATGAAAGGAAACAGCCAGAACTGATTAGAGTCCAAAACGACATCTCCAGACAAAGTAGACTGTTGTGCTTCTTGTCCACCTGTGCCCCATCTCTAAGCCTAAGGAACAATCTGTGGAAGAGGGGGAGTGGTATATTGTAGGGGCTGCGATTGGGGTGAACGGTAAAACTATGACAATATAGTCTGGACACTTATTTGATCAACTTGATTGAACATTCAAGCCCCTCCAGCTGGATGGTGGGAGCCTTGGGCTGTGTGGGCTGGGGCACAACTGCTTGCAAATTGGTTTTATATGAAGGATTCTTGTGCTGAAAAAAAAAAAAAAAAGGAGCTAGATACTGACATTTGAACTAACTGGGAATATAAAATGCTAGTTGTTTTATTTATAGTTTGTATTGGGTTGGTCTCTATATTTTTCTGAAATATACAACATCACAGTGTAACACTTTCTTTTACTTGTAGGACAATTTAAAGGAATTAAGCTTAAATTTTTACTTCCCAAATAAGTAGAAGTCTTAGTCCAGTCATATAGCGTTAAAGAGCAAAGTGTTTATTGGGTAAAATTTATTTAGCAGGTACTCAACTCTGCCCAAGCTTTATCCACCAAGTATAGGATATTTTAAGGCTTAGTGAATTGTTTAGATTAGTTAAATTTAGGTGTAGGTTTTGGTGGAAATGGTAATACAATTGAACTAATTGGGAATATAAAATGTTAATTGTTTTATTTATAATTTGTATTGGGTTAAGGTATACAAATGGCCTATATATTTTTTCTGAATTACACAACATCACATTATAACACTTTCTTTTACTTGTAGGACAATTTAAAGGAACTAAGCTTAAATTTCCTTCCCAAATAAGTAGCATACAGTCAATGAGAAACAGTTTGGGTAAATTTAATGAAAGCTTATGCCTTGGCTCCTGTTTATGGGTATGTGTAATACAACTTAGGCATCTATAGGTCAAAACATAAAAACAAAAAAAAAAAAAAGAGGGAGGTGGGAGGTGGGGTACTATCCTTTCTGGGATACAAATGGAAAACTCTGTGTTTCAATCCTATTGATAAATTTTCAATTTTTCTGATCTTGAAAATAACAATGGGAGGAGAATTTTATGTTCCCACAGGTAAAAGTCACCAATCTAAATGCCTGAAAACATACAACTTATGGCTGTGCAGGATGAACTGGGGAATGTCAGCAGAGAGGTTGACCCATCTGAACACTAAGGAATGAGGAACATCAGACTGCCTGAGACACGGTCACTGAGCATCTCTCTGAATAATATTGGGGTTGACTGTTAATAATGGACCCTAATGCTGAGAAACCTTCCTACCTCCCCCCCACTTTTTTTTCTTTTTTTTTTGAAAAAAGGAAAACAGGATGGTAATGAAACCACTCCCAAACTGTAAACTAGAGCCAATTGTTACGGTGGTAATTTCCTATAAAACAGGCACAACGTATTAACTGATTGATAGGCATAGGAACTGTGAAAGGATATTTCTCTATCTAGAGCCAAATTCAATAGTAAAGTGTTTATAAGTTGTGTAATTAAGCAAAATATATTACTACAGGAAAGCTCTGACATCAGCAATGAATTATTCTGCCTAGGAGATGTTGGCTAGGGGATTCAAACCCCCCCCCCCAAATTATAAAGGCCTTTTGCCTATAAGTGGGATATATGCAAGGAGAAAGGCAGTAAGTCCCTGTTGTCGAAGACCTGGTGTGAGCATGAAAAATGTTATGAGACGTCACTTGCTAGCGTACAACTGGCCTCTGAAATGCTAGAGAGCGTTACCAAAGGCCACTAAAGCAATACAGCAAAATATTGGTCTCCCTGAGACAAGCAAGACTCCTCCGTCAATATCAGCTACACCTCAACAGCCTGGAGATACTGTGCAACAGTGGCAGCCAAGTGTCTATATATATCCCAAATCTATTTGGCTATTAGCTCTCTCCTTGGAGGAATAACTCACAGCGGATGCCACAAGCTTATGTCCTCTAGTGGTTAGGAGATGTTATAAGCCACAATAAGAACTTGTCACCCTTTATAGAGAAACCACAGTTTGCGGATTAGCATACCATCCAAGCATCTGTGTCTATGCTCACAGCTTAGCTTGACATAATAAGTGGTACTGCTTAAATGCCTGTACATCCAATAGCTTGTGCTTTGTTAGTATGACTAAAAAGGGTATCACTGGAAAAGCTGTCAACCCATGAAGGGAAACAACCTGAACAGACTGGAGTCCAAAATGACAACTCCAAAGAAATTAGACTGTTTTCTTCTCACCCACTTGTGCCCCTTTCCCAAAGCCCAGGGAACAAACTGCGGAAGAGGAGGCATGGTAGATTGTAAGGGCTGTGGAGAGATAGGGGTGAATCATGAGGCTATAGGAATATAGTCTGGACACCTGATTGATCAACATGCCTGTGCATACAAGCTTCTCCAACTGGACTATGGGAACCTTGGGTTGTTCAAAATTTGGACATAGATACTTGCAAAATGCACCAATTACTTAATTGTATGACATACTGAGTAACATCATTGTTATCTGCAAAAAAATAAAATAAAATAAAATATGTGTATGTGTGTTTTGCCTACATATATGTAAATGTACCACCTGTGTGCAATGTCTGTGGAGGCCAGAAAATGGCATCAAATACCCTGGAACTGGGGTTAGGGATGGCTGTTATCTACCCTGTGAGTTTTGGAACTGAACCCTAGTCCTCTGCAAGAATAGCCAATGTTCTAAACCTCTGAGCCATCTCTCCAGCCCCTAAATTTAATTTTTTACTCTCATGTTTTGTTATTGGTAGTAAGCATACATGCCATTTGCCAAATGCCTTTCATGGCCTATATGTGTTACTTGCTTGTGATAATTATTAATAGAATTGATTAAGCTAGACATTCATTCTTTCATTGTACAGATGGAACACATGATACTCACATGTAAACAAATGGCCCAGCATGCAATGTTTACATAGTAAAGCAAGAATTCAAGACCGAATCATGTTCCTTTCATCTCACTGAGTTACTTCTCTGACCAAAAGGAAAAGCAAATGGAAAACAACTTTAAGGTATTTCTTTGTTCACAGGCAAAGAAAACTGTAGGGAAACTGTTCTTTTTTAAGAACTTGAGGTAGGAAACACTAATCCTACACAAAGGAACTTAAAATTCAATGTGAGAAACAAAATGTTCAAAAATTCAAAAAGAAAGAAAGAGAGAAAATGTTCCAGGTCAGAAGCAGTGGCAGGATAAACAACCATGACCATCCAGAGAAGTCTGATTGTACAAATCATATCTGGAGTACTGGTGTAATATTCATCAGAAATATTTCCTTCGAAGAATTAAATTATGAAAGATGCAAAAGTAATGAAAGATACAGAGAGCTGAAGAAGTGTGGTTACAGATTTAATTCAAGGAAATAAGTAAAGACAAACAAGCTATTAGATAAGTTTTTTAATTAAGCACGCATAGAGAAATTAGGTAAAAATATAATAAATGGGGGTGGAGAGATGGATCAGCAGGAAAGAGCTCTGCTTTTCTTATAGAGGACCAGTATTGGGTTCCTAGCATCTACATGGCAGCTAACAACCATCTAAAACTCTAGTTACAGGGAATCCAACCCCATCTTCTGGTCTCCACAGTCATTGTACACATGAGTACACTTGCATACATGTGGGTAAAGCATTCATACATGTAAAGTAAAAATAAATAACTTTATTATTTCAACCATTTATTACATTTTAAAATTTCTGTATATTTTATACTTCCCCCATCCACACACCCCTGTAGAGCATTCCCCACTGGATTTCATGCTTTCTGTCATTTATGTTAAAGGCCTATCTAGTCAAGTTAGTGTTCCCAGATGTCCCTTAGTACAAATTCATTCACTGGGGTTACCTAATCAGCTGATCTAAAGCTAATCCCTTAAAGAAGTTCCAGTCTTCCTCATCCAGCAGTAATCAACTGCCCAATAGCTCTTTTTCTAAGACTGGAGCCTGCTGCCCATTCCAACAACTCTACACTAGGTTTTTGTCTGCTTGAGTTTACATGAGTCATGTGTATGCTGTTACCATTGGTGTAAGTTCATGCGAGCAAGGTCCCAGAGGCCTGTAAGACTTTATTTCCATATGTTCATGCACCTCCTCCCCTGATTCTTAGAATTTTTCTGTTCTTCTTCCACAACGGTCCCTAATGTTTTTAAATTTTTATTTATATATATATTTTTAATTTTTTGTATGTATGAGTATTTTGCATGCGTGTGTGTGTGTGTGTGTGTGTGTGTGTATCACATGTGTAATGACCATGGAGACCAGAAGAGGGTGTCAGATCCCCCTGAAACTGTGGCTATTGATGGTTGTTAGCTGCTATGTGGGTGCTGGGAAATGAACCAGAGTCATTTGCAAGAGCAACCAGTGCTCTTAACAGTTAAGCTATCTCTCCACCCCCCCAAATAAAATTCTCAAAAGAATAAAATGTTTGGGACTACATTAATAAAAGAAGTATGCAACATATAATCTACAAAGAATATTATTAATATAAGTGCCAGACGGGAGATACCTTCTTATGAGTCGTTGGCCAGGGTAGTCCAACAGACTCACAAGATTGCACAGCTATTGCCACAGCCCTTGATTGCTTCCCAGAATTTGAAGGTAAAACCCTATTGCTGAAGACAAGACTTATTTCAGAGGCCCGATTTGGAGCAATGGAGCTGGAACTAACCTGGAAGCCACCTCCCCTGAAGGCTAGCTCTCATAGATTTGGAGAGCAATACACAACCTAATAAGGGAGAACATCAATCAATAGTCCAACACCAGCTTTAAGACCAAATACCCACATCAAGACTGCCACAGCATACAACGTTGATGCAATCATGGTACTTTTATCTTTGGGACAATCAATGGTTACCTAATTGGACTTGAAGCCTGCTCAGTGGGAGGAAACTCATGTGTGATAATGTAAACATAGCCAAAGACACATGGATGGATTATATCTTAGAGAAAATCCCAAGGTTGTTACATCCCTAGACTATTGTAATTTCTTTTAAAATATATTTTTATTGAAGTTTTGTACATTTCATACATCATTTCTCAGTCCAATTTACACTCATTTCCCTTTCCATGCCCCCCACCCCACCCAAATTCATGCATTCTGCTATACCTGCCCCTTATCTTTCTCTGAGTCTTTTAAAAATTTTTCAAAGCAGAGGATCTTGGGAGAAACTCACTGTTTCAGTTGGTTCCCTGTCCCAGTTCTTTTGTTGTTGTCGTTCCCTCCAATTTGTATTGCTTCAACATGTGCATATATTTATGTCAAACCTATACTTAAATTATGTCTTCTGAAAATAAACTATGTTATTTCCATATCATATTTCAGGATTTACATTTTTCCTTTTTAAATTTATATTACTCTAAAGTATGCCTACATACCTTCCACCCATATACCAAGATTACAAAGTCTGAAAATAAGTGGTAAGTTAATTCCAGAGCCTGTTAAGGAATTTACATTATAAGAGCACAGTTGCTTTCAGAAAAGAGGAATATAACATTGACATTGCTCAGTTTGCCTTACAACTAGGTGCTTGGTGCTAGCATCCACAAACGAGGGACATCATTCATCGTTTGTTTTTCTGGGACTGTGTTACTTCACTTAGCATAGTATCTTCTAGTTCCATCCATTTACCTGCAAAGTTCATGGTGCCATCCTTTACCGCTGCATAGAACTCCACTGTGTAGATGTACCACATTTTCTCTATCCACTCGTTGGTTAAGGGGCATTTGTGTTGGTTCCAGCTCTTCACTATTGCTAAGTATAAAATTTTGTCCTCATATTTACAGTTAAGTATCCTGGTGACCATTATTAAAGAAGCTGCTTTTGCACTAGATGGAGTCTATTACAGTGTACCACAACAGGCCACACACAGACATTGTCTGTGAGTTGCCCAAGACTAAGTGGAACATGTACAATGCAACTTCTACACCTAAGGCTCAAGCAACATAGAACAAGAGATAAAGAGGATATTAATGAATCTCTCAGCTCTCACTAATGAAGTTCCCTCACAGAACAGAGGGCCAGGAACACAAAAGGGCAGAAATGACCCACGCATAGAGGTTAGGAGTCCACAAAGTGCGGGTGCTCATACAGGACTCCTATATTAAGCTTCACTTACTCAGAGCTCAGGAACCGCCACTGACGAGGGGGCAGAAAGATTGTAAGGTCCAGGGAGGAGGTGCATGACCATATGGAAATAGAATCATACAAGCTCTGGGTATCCAGTTTATATAAACCTATAGCAGTGGTGTCAGAATGCGCAAGTCCCAGGCAAACTCAAGCAGACAAAAACCTAGCGTAGAATCATGGAAATGAAAAAAAAAAAAAAAGAATCATGGAAATGGGCAGCAGGTCACAATATTAGCAGAATAACTATTGACAGCTGGGTGAGGAAGAGCTTACCTCCTTAGATAGAGGGACTCTGGATGGACTTGTCCTGAGGAGTATCTAGGGATGCTAACTTGACACGATGGGCTTTCATGGGGGGGGGTCTGTGAAAGGTGCCAGCAGGGAAGGGAGTATAAAGGGGACAAGACTGATTGAGATGTTCTGTATGAAACACACAAAATTCAATCAAAATGGAAAAAACCTCTGACATATATAAGTATAATTATTACAACTGTTTTATTAATGGAGAAAGTGAATTATACAAATTAATGTGACATAAAAGATATAGTATCTAAAAAAGATTTTAAAGAAGAGCTAAATACATAGAAAGACACCCTGTGCTAGAATAGAAGAGAATACTGATAATATGACAATGTTCTCAAAACTCATCTCTAAGAGCAGGGCAAATAGCCAGTATTGTTTGAGAATCGGTGGGAGCCCTGGTCAACAGGTTCTAGAGCAGGAGTCCATTCCTGCCATTGAAATTTTTTTTATAATTAGCTTATGATATCTAGAAAGGCCAATGTCCCCCTGATACCAAATCAATCCTTTTAATCTCTTTTTATGATGCATGTGTATATACTATCAGAAGATTCTATAGTGCTAGGTTTCAACATAGCTTTACTAAAGGCATTTGCTGCCCTGCTTCCCATTACCCCATTTAACCCTTCCTATTCTGATCTTCCCCTTTTACCTTTCATATCAATTCATTCTACCTCAAAACTAGCATTCAGCTAGCTATGAAAGAGAACATGCAATGTTCTTTCTGGGCCTGGGTTACTTCACTCAGGATGATTATTTCCAGTTCCATATATTTACCTGGTTACTCACCAGAACTTGATGGTAAGACCCTGTTTCTGAAGATACTACACACATGAGCTGTAGAACAAACAAGGAGAGATCAAGTTGATGCTGACTTCAGAGCCTTATCTCTGCTGGCAAGTGTTCATAGTGCTAGAAAGTGCTACCAGAAGAGAAATTAATCACCAGCTTTATCCAAATGTGAATCCTGTGAACTAAAACAACTAGCCTGGCAAGATATGCCCACCGCTCCAATAGTGACACATATATTATGAGAGTAACCAACATTCTCTATTTGGATTTAAGGTGACTTCATAAGATGGAGCCCAGACCTGATATTGATACCAGTCTTAAGAATCTGAGACTAGACAGGATACAGACTATAAGTTAAAAGTATTCAACAGACTTCTAATGACTTACTGTTGTACCTATAGATGAATGCACTTCTCAACTCTTGCTAGAGAAGTTTCCTTATGCAGTAGATGGTGATTAGTTTGGAAACCCACAACTGCCCAGTGTGTAGAGGACAAAAGACGGCATGGTGATTATCCCTGAATGGCACACGTATATCAAACTTTTTCCCCCTGAGATCATTGTGCAAGAGAGAGCAGAAAGAGTTGAAGAGCCCGAGGCAGTGGATAAAAGCAGTGTTTTCTAGACAGCTGGTAAGTTACTTGTATGAATTCACAACAATAGGGACAGCATACACAGGTCCCCTGCAAACTCAAACCCGACAAAATCCCAGCACAGATACCAGGAACTGAGTAAGAAACCTGAACCCAACCTAAGGGACTCTTGGAAATTTATGGCTGCTGAAACGGGGAGAAATAGTCTCTTTATTTTTTTTAGTAATTTTCTCTTTATTACACTTTGATTTAGTTTTATTAGTTCACAAAATGAACTGTGAAATTTTCATCTGTTTATGTGTTGGAAATGTTCCTTGAAAATTTGGGAAAATATGTCCCTACAAAAAGGATGTCTTCTGAATTTACAGATATTTTATTTTTAATTCCAGAGCACATTTAGAAATAGTCTGTTCCAGGATAGAACTCTTGCTGGCTTAACCAGGCTCCAGTGCAAGGACTCTCACTGAGGAGCATTTGAGGACACAATTTAGACTCTCTAGACCTTGTTTACATAAAATAGAATACACGGGTGGGAGCAGGAAGGGGAGGTGCAGATACAGGAGACAGCATGAAAATCACAAAAGTTAATAAAAACTTATCTACAAACTCAACAAATCGTTTTGAAAACTCATGTGATTTCTTTACAGAAAATCATAAGCCAATGTTTAAATTCCTCTAGAAATGCAAAGGACTCAGAGCAGGTGATAAAGGGAAAGAAAGTTGGTTCTCATTTACTTCTTTTCTTTTTTTTTTTTCTTTCTTTTCTTTTTTTTTCTTTCTTTTCTTTTTTTATTTTTTTTTCATTTTTGAGATAGGGTCTCCCTATAGCCCCAGTTGGCCTGGAACTCATTTTGTAGACCGGGCTGGCCTTGAACTCACAGAGATCTGCCTACCTCTGCCTCCCAAGTGCAGGGATTAAAGGCGTGTGCTACCATACTAGGCACATTTACTTATTTTCCAAAGTTTCTACAAGCTGGGCCATTGCTGCATCCTGGGGTCTCGGATACTGGGAAGGCTGAGGCAGGAAGGTCCCTTGAGTCCAGGAGCTAGATGCCAGCTCTGGTAACTGAGAGCAACCCCGTATTTTGAGCAAAACCAACAGCAGCATAAAGTCTACAGCACTACAGGGAGTGTGCTACTGGTGCAAGATAGATATGGAATGTTGTTGATAGCACAGAAACAAATGGTCACGTTGGTAGTCAATTGATTTTTGATAAGACGAAGGGAATTCAGTGAGAAAAAAAAATTTTTTTTTGAGAAGAGAGGCTGAGGCAGCTGGCAACAGGTCATATGGTTCCTTTCTTGTCTTTCTTCTGCCCCTTGACATTTCTCAAAGCTGCCTTGTTTGTAGTAAGCATTTTTTTTTATCTTTGATCTAGCCTGACCCCCCCACCCCCACAGACCTTGACTTCTATCTGTTTCTCTGCTGATGTAGTTCATTTTGTGTTGCTGTAGCAAAGTCCCTGAGATTGGATGAGTGAAGCATCCTTCCCTAAACAATACAAGCAGTCCATTCATCTCTTAACCATCCACCTCTCAGTACTGCTGTCACAACAACTAGTTCCATGTGAGTTTGGGAGGGGACAGATATTTCAGTCATAGCATTCCTACACAGGCCTTCTCAACCTCAGCTCCTTCCCACACACAAAGCACATCTGTTCTATTCTTACAGCCTCCAAAGCCTTAACTCACTCCAGCACAGAGTCCAGGCCCATCTAACCACATGTTTATTCTAATGCCAGGTCCCTTTAGGCATTAGCCTGTGGACCCCCGCTGAAAGCTATATACTTTCAAAATAAATACAATGGTAGGATTGGAAGAGGGTGCATAGTACAAAAGAGAAGAAATAAGCAAGAAGGGAGTAACTGATCTCATTTATATTCAAAACTGAGCAATGTGAACAAAATTAAATCTATACAGGACAAGAATAACATTCACTGATGCCTATGCCACTTCCTGGACACATTGGGATGGAGATTAGACCCCCAAGTCCTTGAGCAGCCCCATTCTCATGGCTTTCCTAGGGATATCCCATGACACCAGCCCTCAAGTGTTGACGTCTCTTACCTGCAGCTTTCCTACCCTGGCACTGCATGCTGGTAGCACTAGGTGCTTTAGTAGCAAAGGAACTCCACCAGGCGTTGTCCTAGTAGGGTTCTCTACCTTGGCACTAGCAGTGCCACACACTGTGGTATATATAGTAGTATATATATATTTCCTGGGTTTTTTTGACAGGGTCTCCCTAATCCCAGTCTGCCTGGAAGTCACTATGTGGACCAGGCTAGCCTCAATCTCACAGAGATTTGCCTGCCTCTACCTCGTGAGAGATGGAATTAAAGGCATGCACCACCACACATAAAGTCCTATAGCATATTTTTGAGTAGGCCCTTGACACATTTACTGATTTTCAAAGATTCTTGGAAGGCTTTTTCAAACATCTTGGAGGCAAGATGTTCCCTTGATTCCAGGGGCTAGATGCCAGCTCTGCTGAGTGTGATACTTATGTGGGAGTTTGGAGCCCACTCACATTGAAGCAGAGGTAGTGATGTTTCTGGCACCCCTGACTTCTAGATAAGTGATAAATCCTTTGAAGTTTAAGTGGTGGTAGTAATGTTTCCATTGTTCCTGTAGTCTGTGTTTTCATAGAATGAGCATTACGTAGATACTGCCAAGAAGTACTGCTTGTACTTTCCAGAGTGACAGAGTTGTAACTGGGTCCATGTGATTCACAGCTACACAGCCTCGCAATGCTGTCCTGGAGTCGGGGTCCTGGGGTGACCCTGGAAGTGAGCCTGGAAAGGTTTGTCCCCTCTTAGACCTCTATGCCATGATGGGAGAAGAAGCATCAATGATCTCCACAATGCAAGAAATTCTCCCATTGTATTCATGAGCAGCATCTCAGCCCTATGGCATAGCGGTTAAGAGCGCCGACCGCCTTACAGAGGACCCGGGTTCGACCCCCAGCACCCACATGGCGGCCGAGAGCCGTCTGAAACTCCAATTTCGGGAGAACTCCAGTTCCAGAGGAATCCGACACCCTCTTCTGACCTCCGCGGCATTACACGACACGGGTGCACAGACTTGCATGCAGACAGTACACTGATATACATACGGAAATAAATAAATGCCAGGCGTGGTGGCGCACGCCTTTAATCCTAGCATTTGGGAGGCAGATGCACGCGGATTTCTGTGAGTTCGAGGCCAGCCTGGTCTACAGAGTGAGTTCCAGGACTGCCAGAGCTACAGGGAGACCCTGTCTTAAAAACACAAAAAAAAAAAAAAAAGAATTATGTCTTATTAGGGGCTGGAGAGATGGCTTAGCAGTTAAGAGCGCTGACTGCTCTTGCAGAGGACCCAGGTTCGATCCCCAGCACCCACATGGCGGCCGAGAACCGTCTGAAACTCCAATTCCAGGAGAACTCCAGTTCCAGGGGAATCCAACATCCTCTTCTGACCTCTGCAGCAGTGCACGACATGGGTGCACAAACCTACATGCAGACAGTATATTCATACACATAAAAAAATAAATAAAATTATAAAAAAAGAATGTGAACTCTTGAGACACTTATCCAGTATAAAGAAAGTCACTAAAAATCGTGTGCCTTGATCTCCTATTTTATAATTTGGAGGTAAGAACAGTACTGTCGGCCTCCTGGTGCTTACCACAGGCTGTGTTTCTACACTGACTGTATAGAAAGAGGAGGCAGAGCAAACCCACCCCAGGTACACCTCAGCCTAGGCCACTGCGCCTGGTCTGTACTGTGAATGGGGAGACCTGGAAAAAAAAAAAAAAGAACAGTACTGTCTTATTAAATCTTATTAGTAAAGATTATATTCTTACTGTTAAATGAATTTTATTATTTCTGTCTGGAGATGTCAGAAAAACTAGTTTAAATACCTGTTCAGTTATTGGTTTGTTTCTGGACCGCCTGCATTTCTTCCTGTTACACAGATTTGGCTTCGTCCATCGATTTTCTGTGGTTTCTTACGCCACTGCTTGCCTTGGTAATACAGTCTTGGTCCCTGTGGCTTATCAGAGAATACTGTCTCCTAGTTCTTTCTTAGTGCCAGAATCTAAGAGTGAGCCTCAGTGTGTGGAGGAATTTCAAGGCAGGAGCTATGTTTGCAGAGATACTTTGTCACTATCCCGTCATAACATTGGGAATTATTTTGACATTGCACTTATAAATAAGGCCTAGCTCATTTGTGCTGATACCATACTTCATCATTTTCTCTGTTTCCAAAGTCTGTAATTTGTCTTGTCATGTTATCTGTATTTCAATTAAGATTATTTCCCTTCTTTCTTATAGACAAATAAATCCAATTTGTTAAGACATTTTCTTTTAGTGGCCACCTAAAATTTTACTTATGTATCCCCCTGAATTTCTTATATTAAAATGTTTCTGATCTTTATGCTCCTTAAATCCACATGTAGTCATTTTCCATAGGTATATGCCAGCTGCTCTTCTGGGACAGCCTTGCCTGAGTGTTTGCAGACTGAAATAAATATTACCTTGCTATGAATTAATTTTTTTAAATTTCATGAACAGAGCCGAGCCACAGTGTAGCCGAGGTTCCTTTCACTTCTTACAATGAGCTAAAGAAGTGAGGGAAGCCCACACATCATTGTGCTCTGTACTAGTCTCCATTCTCTCTGCCCTTGGAGTCCAGAGAAGCTGCTAATGTCTATGTTAGCTCAACAGCATGGAGAGTCTGTCTCTTGTCTTTGTCTTCTACATAGTAAAATTTTCAGCTCTTTTAGCCTTTTCTTACATGATTTAGGTTTTTAAAAGGTATTTTATGTATTACTTTATTTATTATTTTTCTTTTGTGTATGAATGTATTGGCTGCATGTATGTTGCTGCACCCATGTCGTGCAGGTCCACGGAGGTCAGAAGAAGGATTCAGAGCCACTAAAAGCAGAGTTACGGATGGTTGTTAGCCACCATATGGGAACTTGATTCGAGTGTGAGAATTGGGTCCTGTGTGTGAGCAACCGGTGCTCTTTAACCACTGAGCCATCTTTCCAGCCCCAACATGACTTGGTTTTAACATTAGCAGCAAAGTGCTTTACATCTATCTCTACTATGGCTATAGAGCCAATCTCTGATATCCCGAAGTTTCACTTGGTGTATTTCTATCACTTGCATTTCAATAATGTCTTAATTTGTATCTTTATCTTCTGTTTCTCCTCCTTCTAATTTTTCTGTAGAAGCCAGGCTAACCACTGACACACAAATGTGATCATGCAACCATTCTGATCACAGGCATAAAATAAGTAAAAGTTCAACTTTTATTAGCTGCAACTTCATTCACTGAAACATGCACAATTTATTTAGCTTTTTAATGGCATTTTTAACCATTTCAAACAGCTTTATCAGTGTCATCCTTTAATAGCTTTTATGGAGGCTTTGTTCATAGTTGGGAGCACCCTAACACAGTCTTAAACTGCAAGTCTTCATGCCTTTGTTTAAACAACTCCCTGTATCCTCTTTATTTCTGTGGACACTTTTGCTATCCTTCAATGCACTTTCCATTTTGACTTCTTCCCTGGGCTTTTGCATGTGCCTCATCTGGCACTGCCCTCCTCTGAATTCTGATATCCCCTTTTTATTGTTCTTACAGACTTAAATTATATCACAGGCATACACCACATATTTTAAATTTCCTCTACAAAAATTTAAATCACTTAATAAAACAACATGATACTGAATTCAGTACAAATGCAATTTATTATTTATTTATGCAGTGGTGAAGAATAAAACTCAGGTCCTTGTCCACATTACGCCAGTGCTCTACCACTGAGCAACATCACTAGTCCTATGGCCTACCATTAAGAATATGAACTCTGGGGGCTGGAGAGACGGCCTAGCGGTTAAGAGAGCCAACTGCTCTTGCAGAGGACCCGGATTCAATCCCCAGCAACAGCACCCATATGGCAGCTGAGAACCATCTTTAACTCCAGTTCCAGGGGAATCCGATGCCCTCTTCTGACTTCCTCAGCATTGCACGACACCGGTGCACAAACCTACATGCAGACAGTACATTCATACATATAAAAAAAATAAAAAATTAAAAAATGAATATAAACTCTGGAGCCTGTTATGTGGCTTAGGAACTCACTGAAAACCTTTGCCACAATCTCCTACTTTATTAAATGGAGATAATAATAGTACTGTGTCTCACTTCATTTTATCTGGATGTTTGACATTCGGGCCTTACTGACCCTCTGCAGTCTTTTCTTCCTAGGTTAGGAAGTCCTAGGGAGGTCAAATAACTTACCTGTTTCTGTGCCTTTCATATACAAACTCAACAATCCAGAGTTCCAGAGTTCAAATCCCAAACAGCTCTTCCATTAGACTCCTACATTCAAGACCACTTAAGACCCTAATCTCCTTGGGTTCAAGCACTGAGAAACTCATGATAACTGCAACCCAGGGCCTGATGAAATCATTCAAAGCAGCTCATCCTAAGTCTGCTTACCCTGCATCACTGGTTCCTTCTCCATGAAACTACAATCAAATCTCTTGCACATGTTTTTCCTTCATTCACCTTGGCCTTACCTGTAAAATAAGGTAGATGTTTCCCTGTATGGCCCTGAGCTCGCTCTTGAGAACTGGGGTAGCAAATTGTATTTCCAATGGCAGCAGTATTCTGATCTGTTGCTTTTACTACATGCATCATAAAACCTCCATATTTAAAAAATGGCATATATTGGGAAAGTGAATTAACACCTGTAAAGTACAAAGATCGATGCCGAGCACACAGGTACCACTGTATTTGCCTTAGCTACAAAGGGAGTACCTTTGTAGTCTCTCACAATGTTCCTCAATAAATTTTAGACTAATAAGAAAATTCAGAATTTCAAATAGCCGCTATCTTCTCTAAGAATGCTTCAGTGATGAAGAGCAGGAGAAAATGTGTAACTAGATTAAAAACTAGAATATGCCGAAGGAGAGTAAGATGATTACTTTAAGAAAATATTACTGCTATAATTTGAAAGTAAGCTTCACAGAAAGAAAAAATGGAGTTAAATAAAACTAAAATTACATAAGTAGGTCAGAATAAAGAAAAATAAGAGGTAATTGGACGTAATGTGAGGTGTTGTGGAGTATCAGAGGGACACAAAGTGGGGAGCTTGAGGCATGGGGAAATCAAAGGGACAGATTTCATAACTATAGACCTTCTCCAGTGTTCAGGTGTAAGCTTTCCATCTGCAGACAGGTCCTGGTGAAAGCAGGAATAAAGAGCCGCGCTTCACAGTGGATGCGTTGCAGAGAAAAGCTGTGTGAAATGATTCCATTTTCACTACATGAATTTTCACTTATGAAAAACCAGACTTTTGCAGAAACTATGAATTTGATGAAGACTCAAATTATGTCATTTCTACCACAGAACAGTAGGTTGTCATAGCACAGAAAATAACGACAAGTGGCAACATTCCATCTCTCAACTCACTAATACTGCCCCTGACTTCTTTTTTTGAGCTATAAAATATTAAGAAAAAGGAACTCTTGAGGAGAGGTGATAGAATTTCACCTGTGCAAACATACCTGCATTGGCAGAAGAAAGAACAACTTAGAAACTTCTAGAAAAAATGCAAGATGATTTTGTGGCAAATATCACATCTTTTTCACCAGCAGTTAAGAACTAATTTTCTCATAATTTCAGAAGAGAAGGTAGAAGTGAACTCAACCAAAGTGCAGTGTTTTCTCTCTCTCTCTCTCTCTCTCTCTCTCTCTCTCTCTCTCTCTCTCACACACACACACACACACACACACACACACACACTGCCTATAAGCCTAGAGAAGCACATGTTTCAGTTTTAATTTTTTAGGAAGTATGACAAAAACAAAAACAGAACAGATGTTATGTCTCCAAGCAACATTATCTTTGACACATCTCCTACTTTTGTGAAACCTGCTCAGTTTTATTTCTAACTTTTTATACTATAAAAGAAGAAAGATCAGACGTTTGGTTCTTAGGTTTCCTTAGGTTGTTAGTCCTTTGCTCTTTTTCCACCACACCACAAGAAAATTCTTGCTTTTAGGTTTCCTCAATCTATAATCAAAGGATCATTTGAGTGCAGTTACTCATTTTATTTAATTTAACTCTGTAGCATAATTATTATTTACAGATTGTGAAGAAATATCTAAAGAAAGCCATGCCAGTACTAAGAATATTATGGTACACTGTAAATGTATTATTTTGTCACCTCTGCAACCCTTTAGGCAAAATTATTGTTTATTTTCAAAACTAAATTTATGAATCACAAAAAGAAAATATACACAGAAAAATTGAGTCCTTTACCTGGCACAACAAATCAATGCCACAGTCAACAGCTTTGTTCTTTATTTATTAAGATCTAACCTACAATGATGAAACTATTAGACAAAGTAATGAGTCTCCATCAATCTGTCTTTAGTTTTATAAAACCCAGATTTACACTGTCAGCCTTGTCAATGCTACTGAATATTAATGGGAATAAAGTTAATTGCTGGGTAGAAAAAGGTCTTTACTCAAAGTGAAAAGGAAGCACCTTGTAGGAATCTGTCATTTTTGACAAGCCATAATTTATTTCTACTTACTGATATGTACCGACAGATTTCAAACCTCACTCGTTACCAAAAATTCTAATTATTTTTATTTGGGACAATGTTGGATCCTAAGCCTCTGACCACTTTCATCATTGCAGATAAATTATATCATTAAAAGGACTTACACATCCTGAGTGGAGGAATGTTTGCCTAGAGCATGGGAAGTGGCTGTCTTCTAGAGCATGGGAAAGTGACTGTCTTCCAGAGCATGGGAAATGGCTGTCTTCTAGAGCATGGAAAGTGGCTGTCTTCTAGAGCATGGGAAGTGACTGTCTTCTAGAGCATGGGAAATGGCTGTCTTCTAGATCATGGGAAGTGACTGTCTTTCAGAGCATGGTAAGTGACTGCTTCTAGAGCATGGCAAGTGACTGCTTCTAGAGCATGGCAAGTGACTGCTTCTAGAGCATGGCAAGTGACTGCTTCTAGAGCATGGCAAGTGACTGCTTCTAGAACATGGGAAGTGACTGCTTCTAGAACATGGGAAGTGACTGCTTCTAGAACATGGGAAGTGACTGCTTCTAGAGCATGAGAAGTGACTGTCTTACGGAGCATGGGAAGTGACTGCTTCTAGAGCATGGGAAGTGACTGTCTTCTAGAGCATGGGAAATGACTGTCTTCTAAGGCATGGCAAGTGACTGTCTTCTAGAGCATGGCAAGTGACTGTCTTCCAGAGCATTGGAAATGGCTGTCTTCTAGAGCATTAACAACCAGATTATATAAACTACCTAAAAACAAAGAAGAAAACAAATGTCCTACTCAAAAGATGGAGTAAAGAGATGAACAGACTTCACCAGTAAGGAAGTTAAGATGGCTGAGAAACATCTTAAAAAGTGTTCAATATGGAGCGCGGGCTTGGTGGCCCATGCTTTAATCCTAGCACTCGGGAGGTAGAGGCAAGGCGGCTATCTTTGTGAGTTCAATGCAGCCTGGTCTACAGAGTGAGATCCCAGGACAGCGGGGCTACAGGGGACCCTGTCTCCAAAGACCAAAAAAAAAAAAAAAAAAAAAAAAAGTGCTCGATATCATTAATAATTAAGGAAATGCAAATAAAAACCAAAAACGATCATCTCACTCCAATAAGACTAACCAAGATCAAGAAAAACAAAAGAACACCAAATGCGGATAGGTTGTGGGAAAGGGGAACCTCATCCACTGCTAGTGGGAATGCAAACTGTACAACCATGTGAAGAAAGCAGTGTAGAGAACTCTTATAATAAAAGTATTTTAATACCACCTGACCCAGCCATACCACTCCTGGGTATATACCCATAAGATAGATCCTCCCACTGCAAAGATACATGACAGCTATGTTTATTGCAGCTCTTTTCACAATAGCAAAGAGCTGGAACCAACCCAAATGCCCCTCAACTGATGACTGGATAACAAAAATGTGGTACATCTACACAATGGTGTTCTATGCGCGTTGTAAAGAAAGATGACATCATGAATTTGAGGTAAATGGATGGAACTGAAGCCATTATTGCTAATTTAGTATACAGTCCCAGAAAAAAAAAAGGCAAATGGTTTTCCTCATTTGTGGATGCTAACACCAAATCCCCATTGTCAGGAAACTGATAACTTTATGTATTATATTCATTGTACTGAAAGCAACTGTGCTTATTATTTTTTTTGTTTTGTTTTCATTTTTTTTTAACAATGTGATAATTGTGAGTACAAGCATCCTTCATGTGTAAAACCAATTTGAAGCACGTTGTGCCCAAACCCACACAGCTCATGGGTCCCACCATCCTGAAAGGGGGGCTTGTATGTTCAATTCAGTTGATCAAATGGTTGTCCAGTCTATATTGTTGTAGTTTCACCATTACACCCAACCAAAATAGCCCTTACATTCCTACCACGCCCCCTCTTCCCACAGATGTTCCCTAGGCTTAGAAAAGGGGCACAGGTGGATGAGAAGCAAAACACTCTACTTTCTCTGGAGCTGATGTCTTGGTCTCTAGTCAGTTCTGGCTGTTTTCTTTCATGGGCTGCCAGCTTGTCCAGGCTTAACCTTTCGATCCTACTAATGAAGCACATGCAATTAGATATTTAGGTATTTAAACAGTATAATATATAGCCTTTCGATCCTACTAATGAAGCACACACAATTAGATATATGGGTATTTAAACAGTACTAATTGTTATGGTAGGTTACTTTGGTATAGACACAGATGTTTGGATGGTATGTCAATTCATGATCTACATTTTCTTCTGTCAAGTATGTGCTATTATAATGTGAATCTCTTAATGGGCTCTAGAATTGACCTACCACTTGTATTCACACAGTGTGATTACCATATAAGATATGTATTCATATTCTAAAAAAAAAGAATGTAAAGTTATATTTCTTTTTACCTGCATGCAACTTTACTGTTAAAATGTGAATCTCCAAATATGTTTTGGAATTAACCTATAGTTTATTTTCAGATTTTGTAATTTTGATTTATGTGTGGAGTGAATATATGCGTATTTTGGAATAATATAAAATTAAAGGGAACAAAAAAATAGAGAAAAATTTATTCAAAGAACTGACCAAAACAGTAAACTTGTGCATTGAAAAGGTTATAAAAGACTGAGAAAAAGATGCAAGACAGGAATTAACATGTATGACAGAATCCATGAGCTCGGGGTGGGGGGTTGGGGAGCATGAGGGGTGGGCATGGATGGGGGAATGAGTCTAAATTTGATTAAGAAATGTATGAAATGTGCTCAATAAAAATTAACTTAAAAAAAGAATTTTAAGGAGTTTGTATAAACTTTTGTCTTTATAGCTTTTAAATTAATTTTAATTTTTAATTGTGTGTGTGTGTGTGTGTGTGTGTGTGTGTCTGTCTGTCTGTCTGTCTGTGTTTGTATAAGTGTAGTTCCTGCAGGGTTCAGCAGTATTGAATCTCCCAGGAGTTACAAGTGGTTGTGAGCAGCTCGACAAGGTTGCTGGGAATTGAACTTGGGTGCTGTGGAAGAGCAACAAGTGCTCTTAACTGCTGAGCCATCTCTCCAGCAGTCTTCATAACTTTTAAATAATGCACACTTATTTCATTTAAAATCAGCAGCATACTAAATTCATTTTCCAGAGCTTATCAAGTAAATTAACCTTAAACATAAGCACTGGTTTATAAGGTTCTAAAGAACAAATTAAGCTAATGAATAAGGTAAATAATATTTATTTCCCCTCCATACATCCTAATTCCTCTCTTTTCTGAGAATTTGCATGTTTTGTACAACTTTATTTATGAAATTTTGAGTGCCACATCAAGGATCATTGTAGTCCTTTCACAACTAATAAGAAAAGCACCGGAAAAGAAAATAAAGTCTAGGAGGCAGAGAAGTTCTTAATTGGATCAACACAGGATCTTGGTTTTAGAAATAAGATTTTGTGGCGTAATGATTTTTCTAATGCTTTGATAAATGCAGCCCACCTGTCTTCATGCCCTGGTGTGTGGTCGTTGGTTTTTGGTCCTTTTATATATTCAGCACCTATGTCTAATAACATGGCAGGAGCCAGCTCTTTTCCTCCCTTGCCTGAAAGTAAGAGCCACATGTGACTGCCCAGCAGATTGGGTGGCGTTTATGTTGTGCTTCTTAGTCATCCCAATTTTTCTCCACCACATCCCAGTCACAATGGGGAAAAATGAAAAGCAGCTGCTAACAGCCTCACAACAGTTCTGTAATTACTTTCCTGGGCCGGCATTATATGATTTGACAATGGCCTGGGGATGTAACAAATAAGAAAAACCTTGTCATTCAATTTAAAAGGCTTCCTACCAGGGCAACACACTCCCCACTTCATCAGAATGACAGTACTCAACTCTAACAGTCAGCATGTTCAGTGCTGAGCGATGTAACTGCAGCCAGGTGGTGCAAGCACAAACAGCCACCTTGCCTTCCTATTGACACTGCTGTTGAGAGATGAATCCTGAGACCAGAGATTCACATCTCGAGCCTAGGCACGATTTAGTTAAAAGCATTGTTTTTAAAAATGACAATTCCACTTTGCCAAAGATTTCAAGTTTCTTTGATCCCTACAAGGTACTATTTTCATAATTTTACATAATTGGATTTCATCCTATCCTTCCAAGGTGGTAATATCAGGAACTGGCACTATTGGTCAAAACAGAAGGTGTCATAAGTATCCATCTGTCAACAGAGAATTAAAACTAAAAGGCTTTAATCCTCATCAACCTCCTTGTCCGAAGGGGTAGTTGGTTAGTGGTCTTTTATCTCATGATTGAGAGACCCACTGCCTTCTCCTTCCTTCCAGTGGCTTCACCATCTTCAAGGGCCTCAAAATTCCCTCTGAATTAGCTGCCCAGGAGACAAGGGAAGAAAACAAAAATCAAAAGGAAATTTAAGGCATCAACCTAAGAAGTAAAGCACATCATTTCAACCCACACTCTACTGTTCAGAACTACTTTTAAGGACCCACCTAAAATGCAAAGGGTTGTTTACCAAGACAGAGACTGTGCCATTACCTGTGGAGTACTGCTTTCCTCACTAAGATGAATGTACATTAAACTGATAGAATTACTAGAGAAAAAAAGCCAAAATCTCCTTTTCCTTTCAGAAGCCCTTTGTTGAGGCTTAAAATCTACTTGAGAATTTATTATTCAACAATATTTATGGAGAAACTCCTGTATGTCAGCTATTTCTCTTTTTTTTTATTTTTTTTTTATTTATTTTTGTATGTGTATGAATGTACTGTCTGCATGCAGGTCTGTGCACCCGTGTCGTGCAATGCCGCGGAGGTCAGAAGAGGGTCTCGGATTCCCCTGGAACTGGAGGTTCTCCTGGAATTGGGGTTACAGACAGGTTCTTAGCCGCCATGTGGGTGCTGGGGACGAACCCGGGTCCTCTGCAAGAGGCGTGTCTCTTAACCGCTGGCTATCTTCTCCAGCCCCAGCTATTTCTCTTAATACCTGAAATATATCAGTTGACAAACAGATGGAATGCCCCATCATCATGAACTGTGCATTTATGGCTCATAAGTATAGCAAATTAATGAATAAGTACATTATATTGCATCAACGAGATGAGAAATACAAAGTAATGAGTACTTTAGAAAAACTTCTGGTGATCGTTAGGATAAGCCCCATGAGGAAGGTAATAATTAGATTTAAAAGGGTGAAAGATTAAAAATGCAAATGTCGCCGGGCGTGGTGGCGCACACCTTTAATCCTAGCACTTGGGAAGCACAGGCTGGCGGATCTTTGTGAGTTCAAGGCCAGCCTGGTCTACAGAGCGAGTCCAAGCCACCTGGGGCTACAGGGACACCCTGTCTCAAAAAGACCAAAAAAAAAAAAAAAAAATTCAAAAAATAAAATAAAAATGCAAGCGTCTAGGGGAAAAGCATTTTACGCAGAAGGAAGAGCCATGGCAAGGGACTTACATATGGGCATTGTCTGACGTTTTTGAGGAATGGTCAGAAGCCAATGTGTCTGGTGTGAAATAAGTGCTGGAGAGCACAGAGTAAGAAGAGACCAAAGATATCAGGAGGTCTCTTCATATAGGGCCTTACAGCTACTGTAAAGATCTTTAATTATGTGTAAATTAGAAAACAGTTAGAGGATTTTGAGATGATGAGAGATGTTATATGACTCAAGTTCTAGAAATTATAGTCTGGCTGCTATGACGAGGATGGAGTATAGGAGGACAGGCCAGTTAGAAGAGATTATAATACTAATCCAAGTAATATGTGATAGTGGATTTATGAGGATACATCTATCAGTAGTGATGAAGAAAGAGGTTGGATTCTAAGTATGTCTCAAAACTTCCTTATATTTTAAACAACAAACCCTTGTGTTTTGGATGGGATGTGGACAGAAGAAAGAAGTTGATGTAGACATTGAGATGTTTGGCACAAGTGGAAAAAAGAATGAAGCTGCCATCAGAGAAGGAAATGGCCACATTGGGACCAGTTTGGTGACAGGATGGTTTTAGCTTTGAATATGATGAATCTGAAACACCTCTCATATACCCAAGCAGATACTGAAATTGTAAGTAAGATACAGGATCACAGATGATCTATCTAGATTGGTGCTATAAAATTCAAGTCATCATATAGATGGTATTTAAGTTCAAGAGATTTAAAGACACACCAAAGCAACGCACATAGAAAGGAAATTATACTATGACCAAGGACTAGATAGTGCAAATAATAAATAATTGGAAAATAATTACCTGCAATGGAGACTGGAAGGAATAACTACTAAAGTAAAGAAAATTTGCAGATATGAAGTGTCTTGGAAGCCAAGTGTACCAAGCTAACAGGAGTTTAAAAAGTACAACAACCAAAAGGAAAATTTCAACAGATTTCAAATTACGCAAAGAATTAATAAACATAAAGGTATCTACTTTGTGTGTGTGTGTGTGTGTGTGTGTGTGTGTGCTTTGTCTTGTCTTTGTCTTTCAGAATTTTTTTTATTAAGCCCAATCCCCCCTGTGTCCCAACCTCCTGTCAGAACTCATGCATTACATCATCCAAGCTAAGCCCTATCCAGTCAAGCTCCCAAACTCAGATGTCTTTTGAGGCAAATAGATCCACTGGAGTCTAGTCGGCACATGTAGGAATCCTAGGTAAGGAATACCCTTCCTCACCAAATAGAACTTAGACTTTTCTAGTTCTCAGTCCAGGTTTAGTCCCCCACCCATTTCTCTTGCTCCACTTTGAGACCTTGTCCCAGTTGGCAGGGGTCCCATACCTGATGCCGACACTGCCACAGGTTCACATGTGAAAGCTTACAGTCAATTGTAAGTCACTGCTTCTCTACATTCATGCACCAGCCCTGGCTCTTACAATCTTTCCTCCCCTTCTTCCACGATATTCCCTGAGCTGTGGGTAGATGAGGATTAATGTAGTAGCCCCATCTGGGACATACGTGCTGGGGGCTCCATTCTTTGAAGCTTGACTAGTTGTGCCTTCCCTTTGCATCACACTATTGTGTAAGGAAGCTTCACTGGTGAGAACTGAGGGGTGCACTCATGTTCTCTGCCCCTCATTCTGCATGTAGGGGTTCAATTGTAGATGTGTCTCCTAGGAATGGGGATTTTTCAGATGTCTATGTTCTGTGTCTGACCAGTTGTGGGATCCTGCAGTGGCCTTCATCTGTTGCAAAGAGTAGCTTTTATGATGAGTGCTATTGTAGAGTGTTTACCACCTTGCCTGCTGAACAGACTTAACCTGTCCGCACACCTTTAATCCTAGCACTCAGGAGGCAGGCAGATCTCTGTGAGTTCCGGGCCGCTCTGGGTGTGGTGGCACATGCCTTTTTTATTATTTTTATTTTATTTATTTTCATATGTGTATGAATGTACTGTCTGCATGCAGGTTTGTGCACCCGTGTTGTGCAATGCCGAGGAGGTCCAAAAAGGGCGTCGGATTCCCCTGGAACTGGAGTTAAAGACGGTTTTCAGCCACCATGTGGGTGCTGGGGATCGAACCTGGGTCCTCTGCAAGAGCAGTCGGTGCTCTTAACCGATAGGCCATCTCTCCAGCCCCCGCAGCACACGCCTTTAATCCCTGGTCACATATATACCCCTACTTTCCCCTAAATAAACAAGTCTGAAGGAGCTCACTATCTGCTTGCTTTCACCCAACTCCCGGTGTCTATGTGTTGACTCTGTGTCTCTCACCCCCACTCCTCGGTCCTGACCCAAACCCCTGGACCACAGAAGGTTGCAACATGCCATAAGATACACTTGTCTATAAATATAAGATTCCATAGTTCGTGTATGGTAAGAAACACCATTTGTCTAGAAACAAGACACCAACAGGGTTTTCTCCAGGCTCTATGTCCTCTCCAGCCCTGTGCATTTGACAGAGTTTACAATGGTTCTCATGGATTCACTCTCACTGAGAGGGTTCCAAGTCCAATTAGATAGCTGTTGACCATCCCGCAGACAACAGTGCCTCTACTGCACAAATAGAGGTAACTTGCTGGTTGTTAGGCTTTGAGACTGTGTTGTACCATTGATTGATTTTCTCCCTTAGCAGTGTGCACATCCTCTAGCATTACGAGCCCTTAACTTCAGGTGGAAGCCTTCCAGGTCAGTTCCTGTTCCATTAATATAAGTCCTATCTCTGAAGCATGTCCCATTCTGAACAGTGGGGTCTTATTTTCTATTTCTAATATGTAATCAAGAGATTTGGGGCTAGCCTGGATTGCTCTGAGAGTCAGTCACCTGGATCACTCTCACTAACCTCTCAAAGAGAGGTGGCTTCCATGTTGCACTGTGTTCCCTACCACACAGCCACCAGATTGCACCCCCAGGGCACAGTGCACTAACATTCAGTGTATTTGAATTTCTCCTGGGGGTCTCAGGGACATCATATTACACTCTGGGTTTCCTAGCCTCCCGAGGGAAGCTATCTGCTTTTAAAAACAGAATCTTAAAATCTATAAGAAAAAAGATAAACCCTCACAGATGTATGAGATGACATGATGCCTATCAAAATGGGAGAGGGCAGAAAAAAGGGATGAAGGAAAAAGGAATGTAAGAAGAAAGGGGGAAGAAAGGGAGAGAGGAAGAACAAGGGAGAAAGTAATCATTCTTCAAAAACGAAGGCAAAATAAGAGATGTACAAGAAAAGGTTTGATAAACAAAAACTGGAATAATTAATTGTCACAGTACATTCCTTGAAGGGCATTCAGGCTACAAGAAATTATACCAAATTGTACCTAAATCCACAAGAAGGAATGAAAAACACTGAAGTGCTAACTGTGAGGCTAATATGAAAAATTTCACAAGGTGCTAGAGAAAGGGCTCAGTGGTAAGAGAACTAGGTGCTTTAAAAAATTTTTTTTTAATTTTATTTATTTCCATATATGAATGTATTGTCTGCATGCAAGTCTGTGCACCCGTGACATGCAATGCCGTGGAGGTCAGAAGAGGGTGTCGGACTCCCCTGGAACTGGAGTTCTCCTGGAATTGGAGTTTCAGACGGCTCTTGGCCGCCATGTGGGTGCTGGGGATTGAACCCGGGTCCTCTGCAAGAGTGGTTGGCGCTCTTAACTGCTAGGCCATCTCTCCAGCCCGGAGAACTAGGTGCTTTTGAAGAAGTTCTAGGTTTGATTCTCAGCACCCATAAGGCAATCATCCATAACTCCAGTTCCAGGGGATCTTGCACCTTCTTCTGGCCTCTGCAGGCACTGTATGCATGTAACTGCACTTACATGCAGGCAAAACACTCATATACATAAATAAAAATAAATAAGTGAAAAAAAACTAATGAATTTTTTCCAATGCATTCCTTAATAAAGACATAATACTTCAATACAAAGCAAGTGCAAATGATGCCAAACACTGTATTTAAGAGACCACAATAGGGGGGGCTGGAGAGATGGCCTAGCGGTTAAGAGCACCGACGCTCTTGCAGAGGACCTGGGTTCGATCCCCAGCACCCACATGGCGGCTGAGAACCATCTGTAACTCCAATTCCAGGAGAGCTCCAGTTCCAGGGGAATCCGAGACCCTCTTCTGACCTCCGCGGCATTGCACGACACGGGTGCACAAACCTACCTGCAGACAGTACATTCATACACATACATAAATAAATAAAATTAAAAAAAAAAGAGACCACAATAGGGCCCTCTTGACAAGAAGCAGAAGTACAAATTGCCCCAAAGGTTATGTCAGTTTATGGTTTAAAGCTCTCATTAACTGAGAAGAAAGACTCAGAAAATGGCCATGTATATGTATAATATGTCTAATATATTATTAGTGTCTTATAATCATTTATATACATTTGTATTTAAATAATTGTTTTATTTGTACATACATTTGTCTCAGACAATACTTCTGATATAGTTTTAGATAAATCAGCTTCACGTGGGTGCTTGAATTATAGTTACTGTGTTTTTCACATATAATTTAGTAGAAATGATGGTGAGATGGCCTTTGACCCTGTGGTCTTCAGCAGTAGGTCTGTTTGCTGCTGACCCACTTCTCACACTCTGGGATGTGAAATTGTCCAGGGTTCATGTCAAGTTTAAGGCAGTTCCCTAGTGCTCACCATCAATGGCTTGTGCTGCTGTGTGTTTGGGGTTTTGGCTCTGCCATCTGTTGGTCTCTCCTTTAAAGATGGATATCTGACTCACTGTCTTCTTCCCCTTCCTAAACTATGACACAGCAGAATTTTCCTTCCTTCTTGCCTCAGTTCAAATGCTTTTTCACTGGCTTCTCATTCTAATTTTTCTATCACTTAAGACTGGGATCTGACATTAGCCATATTTTCACTCTTTGAAAGTACTTACTTATCAACTAGTCTACTTAGAGTCACACTAATCAAAAACGCCTTAAGAAATTAAAAAAAGGAAACAGGGAGCTGGAGCAGTGGCTCAGTGGTTAAGACCACTACTTACTCTTGCAGAGGACCTGGGTTTGATTCCCAGCACCATGACAGCTAACAACCATATATAACTCCAGTCCCAGGGGATCCAATCTTCATGAGCATTGCTCTTGACATGGGTACACTTAAATACATGTAAGAAAACACTCATACACATAAAATAAATAATACACTTTCTCTTTTCTTTTTTTAAAATTTCTTAAATTTATTACTCTAATAACTATAAAATTAAACAACTATATATCAAGAAAAAAGGTAGAAGGAAAAAAAAAATACCAGATCATAGCTATTTTAAAATGGAAAGTTTAGCAAAACCATGTTATGTAACTCTATATACAGATGGATTTCTGAATTAGTTTTATACCACAACAAAGCTCTTATTACTAAATTAGTGTAAAGTAATAAATGGAAAGTATGAAACCAAAAATGTCACTAAACAAAACATCTGAACAGCAGCAATGAAACCAAGGAAAGAAAACGGCATGTTACAAATACAAAAGCACTGCGTAGCTAATTTTCTCTAGATCAACCTATGGCCTATATTTTTCAACTGAAAACTCTCTGGAAAAAGCACAGGAACAATCTATCTCAGACTGTCCTGGGGGGGATGGGGGTGGGGATGGGGGTGGGGATGGGGGTGGGGAGAACCTGCTGGCCATGGTGCAGGAGCTATCAGCGGCCATCTAATTGGAGGAAGCTCTTTCTAAAGCACAGCAAGTTTTCTCTCCTCCTCTTCTAACAGAGCCTCTTCATAGTGAGACTGGAAAACACTGGGGTGTGCCCCATGAAGCTTGGCCACATACTCTAAAACTTTCATTTTGCTGGTTTCAGCATAAGCTCTTGGGCCCCACACATATTCATACCTCACAGGAAAACTACTGGGCCCTGGCTTGCACTCAAGGTACTGCTCCCTCACAAACTCTTTAGTTATCAGCTCCCTAGGATCACCAAAGAGATGTGGCACCCCAGCAAAGATGCCCATGGGATTCAGTGATTCCCATATCTCCTCTTCAGTGACACAATTGCCCTTCAGGAAGACCAGACCTAGGATAAGTATTAGGAAACCAGTCTTGGGAAAGGAATATTCATCAGCGTGCATCCCATCATAAGTAAGACCCAATTTTATAAAGAGGCCATACATGTGATCGGTAGCATCTACTTCCCTCACTTCTAGGCCAAATACCATCTCCATGAGGTCATTTTCTCGAGTAAGGATCTTATGAAAATGACTCTCATCTTCTCCAATGACAATTCTTGCCATATCTTCCATGCTCATTAACTGCCTCATCTGATACTTGTACAGCATGTAATTCACCAATAAATCTGCTTTCTTACTGACATGATCATCAGGTGTATGCTGCAGAACTGGCATAATTGGCAGGTGAAATAATTTGTGCTTGTTGCCCACTAGGAACCTCACCAACCTGGTTTGGAGATGAGGCTACAGCAGCAACACCAGAGTCAGAACTCTTCTCAGGACCCTGAGAAGTGCTTGGTGTCTCATGCATCAGATCTGCCTTCAGGCTGCTAGCCCCCATCTGCTGAGGAGGAGAACTTGGCTCCTGCACATCCCCAGAGACTTGTGCAACCTCTAGGCCCTGGGTCTCCTTATAACACTCATCCTTTGAGCTGCAAGTCAACAGAGAAGGAAGAGGGGAAAGTGGCTCCTTCACCTTCTCTGAGACCTGTGCAACCAATTGGCCCTGGTTCTGCTTGTAATTCTCGCCTTTCCGGCTGGTAGGTACCAGAGGATGAGGAGAAGAACATGGCTTCTTCACTTTCCCAGAGACTTGTGCAGTAGCAGGGCACCCAGTTTCCTCCTGTGCCCAGCCTTTCTGGGTTGTAGACTACAGAGGACGAGGGGAGGAAGATGACTCCTCCTCTTCCTTGAAGACCCGTGCAACTTCAACGCTCTGTGACTCCATGGAGGCCTTGCCTTGGTCAGCTCTGTACTCTGGATTCTCTTGAATCTGAGACATGATGATGCTAGTGTCTAGAAGTAGACAAGTGTGTAGACAGCAAGGCAGCAATCAGGAATCACTTGAATCCTGAAAGCAGCTTGGAATATTTCTTTTGATGGTCTGACTTTACTGCTTTAGCTCAAAGACCACAGTTCACTGGGGAGGAAAGGGTTTATTCAGGTCACATCTCCTGGGTTCATCTCTCAGGGAGCCCAAGGTAGGAACTCAGGGCAGGAACCTGGATGCAGGAGCTGAGGCACAGGCCATGGAGAAATTCTTCTTACTGTCTTGCTCCAATAATACACTTTTAAAAAAGTGGATAGGAATGGCATTAAGAAGCAAAGGCATAAATATTAAGATAGGCAAAACCAAGCAAACTAAATAAACATAAAGTACAGAAAAATTCCTCAATGAGCACAGAAAGGAACCTAGAGCAGGGAAGAATGGACAGGCAGAGTTTGTTTTCTCCTGTGTTTTGCCTTTGTGTGCTCTTATTACATTGAAGATCAGTGAAACACAGCAACCAGAAAAATGAAAGGGAAGCTTGAATGCTGAGAATTAGATACAGCACCCAAAGTATCCACCATTTCTCTCAACTGTGTTTAAGAAAATATCTCAAATAGGTTTAAAAATGATGTCACTTGAGAAGACACAGTGAAAGATTTAGTTTGTACTAAATGATATAATTAATTTTACTCCTCCAATATACTAATATTTATTAAGACTGGGGGGAGAACATAATTAATCCTTTTCCTGACATTTCAATAACTGGATCATAGAAGAGGTATCTGTATACTTGATCTATTGTGATTCTTCCCATCATTTTTTTTTTTTTTTGGTCTTTTTGAGACAGGATCTCCCTGTAGCTCCAGCTGTCCTGGAACTAACTCTGTAGACCAGGCTGGCTTTGAACTCACAAAGATCCCCCTGCCTCTGCCTCCCAAGTGCTAGGATTAAAGGCGTGTGCCACCATGCCCAGATTTCCCATCATTTTTAGTTTTACCCTTTTTTTTTTGTATTTTTGAGACAGGGTCTCCCTTTTAGTACCAGGTGTCCTGGAGCTCGCTCTGTAGACCAGACTGGACTTGAACCCACAGAGGTCCACCTACCTCTGCCTCCTGAGTGCTGTGATTAAAGGCGTGTGCCACCACGTCTGGCCCCATCATTTTTAATAAACTAATAATAATAATTAATGGCATTATTTATTTTGTAGTGCTGGAGAATCAAATTCAGTGTAAGCCTTCTCACTCACAGCTACACCTCTGACCCCTTTCCACCGGATCCAGTGGGAAGACACTCTACTATTTCCTTTGAGTGCGTTAAGAGAAAGTCTCTGAGTTATTTTCACCCCTTCTAACTTTAAACACTTAGTTGTTGCTTAAATTAATGGAACCATTTTAACACTGTGCTATTACCTGGTCTCAAGCTCAGATGGGCTTTGATTCAATTTTTACTCTGAAAATGACTACACACATGTATATATTTTATATTAATTTTTACATATTTTAATGCCATTTCTAGTAGGCAATTGAATAGCCATTTACTGTGTTATCTTTTAATTCTGACTTTATTTTAGGAGCATCTGTATTAAATACCCTGTGTCCCAAAATATTTAAGAGATAGGGACTGGAAAGACGGCTCAGGAGTTGAAGCACAGTTGCTTCACAGCAGTGCCTGCATGGCAGATAACACCTGTCTCCAGTTCCAGGGGATCCAACACTCTCTTCTGGCCTCTGTGAGTATTACATGCACATGGTACTCACATGCAGACAAAACAGACACAGCAAATAAATTAAAAAATAATATCCTGTATCCAATTTTTAGCTCTTCACCTGAAAACAAAGCAGAAATATATTTTTGCTTTAGTAAAAACAGGCAAGCATCCCTTCTTCAGAAATTGGCTTATCTTATTACTTATCATTGGTGCTTTTCACATGCAAGTGCCTTGAGAGAATGGGAGACAAGGGGAAAAGGTTCATATGAGAAAGAAAACAGGAACACTGAGAACAATAATTATAGGCAAAATCCTCAAATTTTGGGTGTGATAGCAGAGGTGTTGAGAGTTGAGGTGCTGGTGATGCTCGGGGTTCAGCAGGCTGTAATGAGGTGGGGCCCTGCAGCCTGCAGGAGTCTTCTGAAAGACAAGTAAGCCAAAGGAAGGCTCCCTACATTTTACAGTTTTGACATGGGATGACCTTATCAATAAAGTTTGATGACAATAATGACAGTGGGCAGGTGAGTAAACAGTAATTGTAAGCTCAGGTGGGTGGTGCAACACCTTTTACCCCTCATGAAAAGGTTCTTGTGCTATTTCCCTCCTGAAGTCAGTAAAATTGACCTATTCAGGCTTTTCTGGTGTTAACAAGTGTGATTTAGTCATACTGTTCTGAATTCTTGCTCCTTTCCATAGACCTCCTTGGGGAGAAGCAAAGAATGGGACAGCTAAATGGGAAAGGGTTTATCCTTAACTACTTCTTCTATTCTCTTCTCATCATCAAAGAACTACACACTCCCCTGACACACAACAGGAGCAAAATGAAGCAGAGCTGTCCCCAGGCCTTGTGGGTGTAACAGGCAGAATGAACAATGATGACCTCCTCTCTGTTATTTGTCTTTGTTTTT
Source organism: Rhizomys pruinosus (assembly GCA_009823505.1). Lineage (NCBI taxonomy): Eukaryota > Metazoa > Chordata > Mammalia > Rodentia > Spalacidae > Rhizomys > Rhizomys pruinosus. The sequence continues at coordinate 1,119,701 of VZQC01012004.1, forward strand.
GAGCCTGTGTGTTTATTTACACAAAAACTTTACTTTTGCTTTCTGCAAAAAAGCCTCCTAATGACCATAATAACGATATGTAGAAAAATATTGAACTCATAGCTAATATGGACTTTTACTGGTGAAATTATATTTTTTTCTACTTTTATCACACTTTTTCTACTGGGCTATATGCAGTAAAGAGAGTGCAGGTAGAAGAAGACAAGAAGATAAACGGGTGAGGTTCAGGACTTCATCACCAATCTCCTCTAGAACTGCTTGGTGATAAGAAAAAGTATCCTGTAGCTAGTTCTATGATTGTTAAGGGCTCTATAGGGAGTGTGGCTCCTTACAGCCATGCCTGAGACAGAAGACAGCTCAGCTCCATCTTCATCTTGGAATGCTACTGACTGTTAGGCGAATACACAGGGTCCACATACCCAAGAAGAGGACAACTAATAAGCACCTATGTGTAAATGAATGTCCATGAAAACATAAAGATAGGTACACTAACATAGGATCTAGAACTTTGTGTCTATAAATAAATTTCTATTTGATTTGTGACTTCTGGTTATAGCTTTGAGAAAACATACAAGGTATGAACAAGAATAAAAATTGCTACTAGGAAGCCGGGCATGGTGGTGCATGCCTTTAATCCTAGCACTTGGGAGGCAGAGGCAGGAGGATCTTTGTGAGTTCAAGGCCAGCCTGGTCTACATAGTGATTTCCAGGACAGCCAGAGCTACAGGGAGACCCTGTCTCAAAAAGACAAAAAAAATTGCTATTTGGATTAGACAATGTCTGTAGGTACAAACTAAAGACATATGTATGTATATAGAGAGATTATAAATAGATAGTTGAATAGATGGATGATAGATAAATAGATGATAAAGATAGATGGATAGATACATACATACATATAGATGCATACATACATACATACATACATACATATGTACATACGTACATACAGATGATTGGAAGATGAAAAACAGAGGGAGCTAAGTAGAAAAACCACAGTTATGCCAGGCGTGGTGGTGCACGCCTTTAATCCTAGCACTTGGGAGGGCAGAGGCAGGTGGATCTTTGTGAGTTCAAGGCCAGCCTCATCAACAGGGTGAGTTCCAGAACAGCTGGGGCTCCAGGGAGACCCTGTCTTGAAAAGACCAAAAGAAAAAAAAAGAAAGACCACAGTTAGATTAACCCTAGATCTTCATATATAATGGTGTGTTTTTTTATCTCTCTGTGCCTTGTTTTCCTCTGTGGTAAACCAAAAATAATTCTCAGAGAGTGCTTCCTAGGGGATTCAGGGAACTGATGTACTTGGCATATGACATACTTGTTCTACTGGAAGTCTGTATAATAACTATTAGCTGTTATTGCTGCATGAAATATCTTTTTTGGTACAGAGAATTTATTGCATGTTTTTTTTATGTTTCATTTACCTTTTTCTGAATTTCCTCACACTTGCATACTAGAAAAAATATACAAATGTTACTTTATTTTTTAAATATAAGTAAATGAAGTTTTATTTATTTTTCCTAATTTTTGACCAATTAGTAATCATAGGCAATAAACATAAGGAGTATACATGTAAACCCAATTAGCAAATATCTGAGTCCAATTTTGTACAACCCACAGTCCCCAAGTCCAATTGAAGAGGTTTGTTTGCACAAACATGATGATAAAATCAAAGCCCAGTCTGTTTTTGCTGTGATCTCACAATTAACCCCCAGTCCTTGGCCCTTACAACCTGGCATGCCAATCTCTTGGGTGAGAGTCCCTGGGCTTTGGTGAGGAAGAGAGAATGAGAGACAGGAAGATCCATATTTTCTCTGAGGTGATACATCAGACTCTTAGGTCTGTCTAAGTTCTGATTTAAACAGATGGGTGGTTCATTTAGAATTGTCCTTTTAATTCTAGCAATGAAACATAAATACAAACAAATATTAACCACTGTAACAAGTTACACTATGGGCACAAACATATATGCTTAGATGGTATCTTGGTCAGGGCATTATAGCTCTTTGACAAAGGGATGGCAATAGCTTTCCAATGTGGCCTATAAAGTCTTCTGACAGTAGGAGACACCAAGCCTGCAGTATCAGCTATGTGTCCTACTCCTCCAGGGAGCAGGCCATAGATTCGGTTGGATTTTTTTTCTGGGTGTACATGTGCCAGGCTGCCAGTATTGCACTATCTTTAATGGCATATAAAAGTGCAGTGTGTGAGGTCTATAGTAAAACTTTGGAGACCATTTCTTTCCAGTGGTTTGCATAGTGCTCTCTGGCCCCAGGAAGGTCAGCTGTTGATTTGCAGTGCAGGGTCTCAACATAATTTTTTTCTCATGCTTGTATCACATTGTATCTTCAGCAATAGGGTCTTACTGTCCATTTCTTGTGTGCACCCAAAATTCAAAGCAAATGACCTTTGTTTGGGGGCTTTTAAAGCCTCCCTGGCCAACAGCTCCTGGTAGGGCAGTCCAAAGCTGGCACTGAAGCCTTTATCTACCAATACTTTTTATTTAATCATAGGGCAAGATTGCATCCTAGAGGGAGGAGGCATATTCCTTCCCCCTCTGTTTTTGTAATTGTCTCTACAATCAGAGTAGCCTCACTTGTTTCCCAGACCCCCATATCCTGATTTATAGTTTTCCAAAAGGCAGGAGTTGTATCACATACCTATAGACAGAAACCAAGCTTAAAGGGTTTAACAAGTCCATTCAGACTGTCTCCTTTTGGACTGCATACTGCTGGTTCAAGTAGGTAGAACCCAGCTTTTTCTGAGCCAAATTATCTTGTTATGGGCAAAAGAAATGTCAGAGTTAACATTTATATAATACAGAAAAACATGGAGAGCATTTGTGTCCATTTAATTTACTAGCTGTAACTGGGAATCCAGTACACATCAGGAGTGGATTGAAAATTAACAATAACTCTGTGTCCCTGATTAGCTTAAGCATGTTATTATTTCCTATTTTGGAAACAGCCATCAATTTTAATCTTATACAGGAGGCTTTTGGTTAATGCTATGAAACTTAATAACATTTACTAAGAGATTTACCCCAGTTATTAAAATTTACTAAGTATTCAATATTCATTCCCATATATATGTGGAACAGTTATTTTAAATATACCATTATAAAGTATAACTTTGAGATGTCCTTGCAAGTCTTGGGGTCTCTAGATGACCAATTCTCTCTAAATGTGCAGAAATGTTTTACATAGGCTTGGCAAAAAGCCTGCCTGCTCACTCCAAAGATGTTTTCCTAATGGTCAAATGTCTTTCATATAAAACATACCTAAATGCAGAAATGAATCACACTCTAGAGCAGAAGTAATCATTCCTTTAAATTAAGTAATATCTTAAGGATCAGGAGCCCTATTGTGATTTATCAGTGAGTAGATTACCAAAAACGTTGCCCTTAGGTTTCAAAGGTGTGGAAACAGTAGGTTGAGAGAAGCAATATGTACTTAGTAGAATATTAGATCGATAATATATATTTGTGATCTCATTAGTTGTTTTTATTTATTTTTTTACTTTTTATTTTTTTATCTTGTTGAGGCAGGGGTCTCCTTTTTAGTCCCAGCTGGTCTGGAACTCGTTCCATAGACCAGGCTGGCCTTGAACTCAGAGATCTGCCTGCCTCTGGTTCCCGAGTGCTAGGATTAAAGGCGTGTGCCACCACGCCTGGCTTAAAGATGGTTCTTAGCTGCCATGTGGGTGCTGGGAATTGAACCCAGGTCCTCTGCAAGAGTAGTTGGCACTCTTAAGCACTGAGCCATCTCGACAGTCCCTCATTAGTTGTTTTTAATGTAGACATTATATACCATGATATAAATGGTAATGACTTTTGTTGAAATTAGTTTGCCCCTTAATTGGTCTCAACTTTAGAATGTCATAAATCTTAGAAGTAAAAAAAATAGACATATATTTCAAGCTATATCTATATGGATAACAATCATTTTGATATTATCTTTACTGACCAGTTACTCACTTTAACTTACATATAAGGATTTGGTGTTAGGGACCACAAATGAAGGATAGCATATGTCATTTGTTTTTCTGACACTATGTCACCTCACTCAGCATAACAGCCTCCAGTTCCATCCATTTGCCTACAAATTCATGAAGTTATCCTTTTCACTGTTGCATAGAACTCCATTGTATAAATGGAGTTCTTCATTATCCAGTCATCAGTTGAGGGACACATGGACTGCTTCCAGCTCTTCCCTATTGTGAAAAGAGCAGTAATAAACATTGTTGTGCAAGTATCTCTGCTATAGGATGCGACTTTTGCGTATATACCTGGGGCCAAAAAAAAAAAAAAAAACAAAAAACAAAAAACAAAATGTTTCTTTGTATTCAGCTAAGATATCTGTGAGCTTGCCAATCTCATGGAACACTTTATTAGCATGGCTTGTTATTGCTCCCAGTATTGAATGGTGATTATTATGAGACCTGTACTTTTAGGTATTTTACCAATATAAACTGACTTAGTCCTCTCAAAATGCTTATGGAGATGAGGAAACAAATCAGGAATCTAAAATGCAGGGAGAAGCATTCTCACCAAAAGCTCAGTAGGAATTTCTGGTGGTAGGGAGTAAACATCACAGTTTGTTCTGGACACCTGTAAATTTACCCAGTGTTCTGCACTCACTTGAACAGTCCCATGCACATGCACACACACACACACACACACACACACACACACACACACACCCCAGGCAGACCACATTCTTACATAGAGATACTAACTAGGTCAAGATAAATAGTTTTGAAAACAAATCAAGTTCAATAAAGCAGATTTCTCTGTTTTGTTGTTACTCAGGCTTCTTAGCATTGATGGATACTTGTCTACCTCATGAGGTAGGAGAGTTACCACTTTGCATTTCATAACCTCAGATAAAAGAAACACCATCATTGTACTCTAAGCAAGAAACATTATTCCATTGACTAGACTTTGGTGTTTGTTTGTTTGTTTGTTTGTTTGTTTGTTTGTTTTTACTAGAAATGGTGTGTCAATTTTCTGTCCATCTTGAGCTTTTTTTCTGAGTCTTTCCTCTTGGTTGCATCCTTCTCCATTCCCCTGAGGGGAACAATAAAATAAGAGTAAACCCCTCTTTAGTACTCTAAAATCAACTTCAAAAGCAAATGTATTCCTAAAGAGTCCAGTAACACAGCAATACTTTATTTCAGGATCTGTTGTTTCCCACTGCAGCTTAGAGTTCTCCCAATGCCAGCACAGAGCACATTGTTCCTTTTTGTATTGCCACCTGCAAGGCTCTGCGCACCTTTAGTGCTGAAAAGTGTGAGAAGATTTTATACCAAGAGTAATCGTAATAGGGTTTAATCATGCTGTCTGCAGCAAAGGGCCAGTAACCTTAATGATAATGTTACAATATGGAGCCCTAGAAATGGTCTTAGATGGTAAAATACTGTATCTGTATCTAAGGTGGCCTACGCCTATAATACACACTTCAATAGCCATTCAAAGCCAGCAGCAATAAAAACATAAGGCATTAAATATTAAGTAAGCTTTGTAAAAATTCCTAATCTTGAGGGAGATCTTCATGTTGAAGTTGATAAGCTACAAAATTGAGTTAAGATACATGTGTGAGACATATTCTAAGAAATCAGAGGTGAAGGAAAAGATTAAACTTTATAAATAAGAGCTTCCTAAGGTTTGAACAAATGAAACTTATATGATATGTATTTTATCTTTCTTAATGAAATGAGTGAAATGAAGCTCTGTGTTGAGATAGCACAAGAAACATGTGGACTCTTTCAGAAAATGCTACAAATACAAGGTTGAACAGAAGCTATCCCTTGTAGATTTTCTAAATGCTCTTAGAGTATAAACCTGTGCATTAAGTAAGAGTGCTTATTCCAGCTATTTCTACAGAATATTCTAAATGTTAATTCATCAACTTCCTTGGTATGTTTTTGAAATAACATGAAAAGTAATATTAATGACACTTTGGGCTTCCATAATGCTTTTTATTTGAAAATCCCTGAAGGCATCAAAAACATTAATAACATGAACAAAAGTCCTAATAATAATACTAGCTGGGTCTCAAGCAGAAAAGATTACTAACCTCATTTTGCAGATGCCGAGATTTAGTCACAAATAGGCTAAGAAAATTGCCTCAGACTACAGAAGCAGTCACCAGCCGAGCCGGCAATAGAAATCAATGCCTTTTGATTCCTACATCCCCATTCCAGACAATGTACCATTTCCTATAGAAGCAAGAAGCATTCTATCTTTCCTTCCAAATGCAATATTTTTGCCTTCACAAAACTATCTAAAACTTTCTAGAACCTTCTTACTTTCCTGGATTTTCCAGCACCTTTCTATCTTCTAATCAGACTGACTACACAAGTTGTATGATTATTATTAATGATCTAATTAAGACATTCTGCTCATGTGGGTTAATTAGATAGACTTTGAGGAATTTCACTTTGGTTAGAACAATCGTACAGATGTTCCAGGTCTGCTTTGGAAGCTCATTGTATTCCCCTATGTGGTGTGGGAAATTTCATTCATACATCAGGATCGGCTCAAAAGTCACTGCAGATGTTTTTGTTCTCCGTACAGTTAAACATTTAGCAACAGGGTGCACCCAGCCTATCTGCCCACACTAGAATCTGTGAACATCCTGATAATGTAGGAATAGTTTGGGTATCTTCTCCAGACACCTATATGTGGAGCTTTAACTGAATATGAAGCTTGTTGAAGCAACTGACCAAAAAATACATTTTCTTAAGTAATATTTGCAAGAATTGTTTCTCACACAAACTTCTGGTCACCATTTGCCTTAAACCTGGCTTGTGTTGCACCCTTTGGGTACTGCATCTGGTCTTTTCATAGAAATCAAGAGCCAGTCAGACCCACCTAACTAGTTTCTTCTTTGTTTATGAATCTTGGTGACTTCCGTTTGTTCTTTCGAACTCCTTTTTTGAGATGGCAGAGGTTTGCTGGCTCCCTTCCATGGAAGATGATGCTTTGCTTCCTGTCCATGTTGGCCTGAAAGTACTTTTGCCAGTCGGCTGGAGTCACTGCTACACGTGAGCTCTTCTACAGAATCTCCCAAACAAGGTGAAAAAAATCATTAGTAGTCCAGATTTCAATCTTCCACACAGCTCAGGCAACAATAAATGAGTAATTTGCCGCCCTTCGCTCTGGCAAGCTGATGCCTAATGATTACCCGGGGACAGGATAATGGGGCCATAGTGATTACACTATGTTTTTCTAACCACTTTCAAGGCCTTTGCTTTCAGACCTGCCCTAATGAAAAGAAAGCTCTGAAATTGGGCCAGGTCTTTATTAAAAATGTTCTGACAGGCTCTGCTTAGATAAAATGTATTCACTTCTCAGATTGAACCTTCCTCTGATTTTGAAGGCACAGGCTTGAGAGTAGATTTGATTGCCTGAACACTTTGATAATGAGGAAATGAGATGTTGGTTAATTCCATAAGCCACTGGAAAGATTTATTTAAAGAAGACACGATGATAACCTGTCTCTAGGATTTAGACAGCAAACTGGTTTCAGGAAGAACTATGCAAAACCAAGACTCAGAAATCACAAGCTCATTTTTGCATATGCTATGAGGTTATAATGTGATCTTATGAGTGCCAATTAATAGTCTGATTTTCTTGGTCATCAGAGGCAGAGTCAATGTAGCTGTCAATCATTTTACAGATAAGACGATGGAAATGAGTGGTAATTGATGGATAGGTAGGAATACATAGAATTACTGCTGACTAGACGCAGGTAGGAATACACACAAGAGTCACTGGTGGCTTGATGCAGGTGTGGCTGTAACTGATGCCTTTTTGAATCTTATTTATTTTTATTGTATTTATTTATTTAGTGTGTGTGTGTGTGTGTGTGTGTGTGCGTGTGCGTGTGTGTATGCGTGGTTCACATGGTCAGAGGAGTCTGTCAGGTGTCTTTCTCTATCACTGTCTACCTTATTGCCTTGAAACAGGGTCTCTCATTGAACAAAATCCTTGCCTTTAAACTAGACTGGCTGGCCAGCAAGCTCTAGAGTTCTGCTTGCCTCTGCCCCCCATGACAGACACAACATCATGCCATGCTTTATTTGTTCGTGCTGGGGATTTGAACTCAGGTCCTGTGCTTACAGAACAAGTGCTCTCACCTCCTGAACCATCTCCCAGTCTCTACTTATTTTGTTGAGGCAGGGTCTAATGTATTTCAGGTTGGCCTTGACTTTCAATGCAGGAAAAGATGACTTTAAACTTTGGAAAAGATGACATTAAACTTCTGATGGTCCTGGCTATATCTGGGATTACAGGTGAGAACCAACATGCCAGGTCATAGGGATCAAGCCCAAGGCTTCATGCATGCTAGGCAAGCACTCTACCGACTGAGCTACATCCCCAGTTCTAGCTTTGGAATTGCGTATAAAAATCATGTGAAAGGATATTTCTCTATCTAGAGCCAAATTCAATAGTAAAGTGTTTATAAGTTGTGTAATTAAGCAAAATATATTACTACAGGAAAGCTCTGACATCAGCAATGAATTATTCTGCCTAGGAGATGTTGGCTAGGGGATTCAACCCCCCCCCCAAAGTATAAAGGCCTTTTGCCTATAAGTGGGATATATACAAGGAGAAAGGCAGTAGTTCCCTGTTGTCAAAGACCTGGTGTGAGCATGAAAAATGTTATGAGATGTCACTTGCTAGCGTACAACTGGCCTCTGAAATGCCAGAGATCATTACCAAAGGCCACTTAAAGAATAAGCAAAATATTGGTCTTCCCTGAGACAAGCAAAAGCTCCTCCATCAATATCAGCTTCACCTCAACAGGCCTGGAGATACTAGTGCAACAGTGGCAGCCAAGTATCTATTATATATCCCAAAATCTATTTGGCTATTAGCTCTCTCCTTGAGAGGAAATAACTCACAGCGGATGCCACAAGTCTTAATGTCCTCTAGTGGTTAGGAGATGTTATAAGCCGACAATTAAGAACTTGCTCACCCTTTATAAGAAACCTCCAGTTTGCGGATTAGCAACATCCCAAGCATCCTCCAGATTGTACTATGTCACAGCTTAGCTTACATAATAAGTGGTATCTGCTTAAAGATGCCTGTACATCCAATACGCATGGCTTTGTTAGTTATGACTAAAAAGGTATCACATGGAAAAGCTGTCAACTCATGAAGTTGAAACACCTGAAAAGATTTGGAGTCCAAAATGGACCTAACTCCAAAGAAATTAGACTGTTTCTTCTCACCACTGTGCCCCTTTTCCCAAACCATAGGGAACAAATGCGGAGAAGAGGAGGCATGGTGGATTGTAAGGCGCTGCGAGAGGGATATGGTGTGAATCGTGAGACTACAGGATGTAGCTCGACTCCTTACACCTTATCAACTGCCGTTGCATACTCATACTTTCAACTGGAGATATACCTTGGTTTGTTCTAAAATTTGGACTATGATACTTGCGAATGCATCAATTGACCTAGGTTGTATGACATACTGGGTGGATCGTAACCACTCAATGGTTACCTGCAAAGAAACTGTGTCATATATTGTAGAATCCCTTAAAAAATAAAAAAAAATATAAAAAAAAAATCATGGTTTGCAACATTTATCATTTTCTAATGCATTCTCCAAATTCTTCAAGAGCTATCAGTTTTCTGAAACAGGGTTTTGTTGTTGCTGTTGTTGCTGTTGTTGTCGTTGTTGGTCTTTTTTTTGACAGCGGTCTTTCCCTGTTGTCCAGTAGTCCTGGAACTCACTATGTTGACCAGGCTGGCTTTGAACTCACAGAAATCCACCTGCCTCTGACTTCAGAGTGCTGGGATTAAAGTTGTGTGCCACCACGCCCTGTGAAACAGGTTTTTTTAAATCCAAAAAACTGGCCTGGAGTGGTGGCACATGTCTTTAAACCTAGCACTTGGGAGGCAAAGGTTGGCAGATTTCTGTGAGTTCAAGACCAAACAAGCAAACAAATAAACAAAAACAAAAAACAAAACTGTGAACGCCTTTAATCCTAGCACTTGGGAGGCAGAGGCAGGCGGATCTTTGTGAGTTCAAGGCCAGCCTGGTCTACAGAGTGAGTTCCAGGACAGCTGGGGCTACAGGGAGACCCTGTCTCAAAAAGATAAAAACAACAACAACAACAACAAAAAACTGATAGAAAAGGGAACGGAGGGAAAAGTGTGATCGGGTTGTCAAGGAGATGAGGTAGGACAGGATCCATACCAGTGTACACATTTGGTCAAGAAAAGCAAGAGAGATGTGCCTTCCTTTGAGGCTAACATAGATTGGAATAGTATATAGAATGTTTATCTGAAGTGCTTTGGTTCTGCGAATGACTGGGGAAGGTCATGTAGGGCTGGAGAACAGTCCTGAGACTCTAGACAAGGTCTATAATGCACTGGCTAATGTTAGTTTATGAAGATAACAATCCAAGCCATCATTTGTGTGTTTTCTCTCCAGAAGTTCTTTGTTTAGAAGTAGAACAGATTCAGAGTTGGATTTTTTCAGGGAGTTGGTAGATGATCAGGAAGAAGATTGGAGATTATTGCTCTGAGCGTTGGATCAGAAATGTTACCACAACAGAACAGAGGCAAAAGGGCCTTAGAGTATAGGACTTAGAAGAATTGACAGGTGATTAGTTTGTATGGTTCACAGTTCACGTCAAGGTCAGTGTTATGTGTTATCTTGACAGTAGCATCAGGAGGGCTGCAAGAGGCCTCACCACAAGCTCCATTCTCACTCTTCTCCTACACACAGAATCCCCAGGCCAAGAAAGCCTTGCTATGGGGATGGGCAGCACCCTGCTTATCTGTAAGTAGTAGCTTTCAGTCCTATGTCAGACAATAGACATATTCTGTCCTATAGTCATAACCTTTCATGGGAACTGAAACACTTCACTGGGTGGATACTCTGTGACCACTCCCAATACCCAGGGTGATTCATGTGCTTTCTAGTCAAGCTTGGATGGCTCTGCATGATGTTTGGTGTCCTCCTGCCCTGAGCTGTATCTTATAGATCTCATCCCTAAGGATTTGGTTGTCATATGTTTTCCATTCCAATATTCCAATAACCCTAGGATAAGACCCTACTGTCACCAGCAAGATCAACAGAAGATGAATCTAAGAGTTAGTTAAATGTGTCTGTCACTGGATATGGAATTAGCCTGGATGAGGTCGTGATCTGGTCAAGAAGGAAACTGAGAGTCAAGGATCAATATTTTAGTAAATGTGGAAATGTTTGTAAGGCAAGGAGAGCCTTAAGGATACGAGCAGGCAGGGGACAAACAGCCAGATGATATGAGTATGGTACAATAAAGTCAGAAACTGGTGACATTTTTTAAGCTGAGACATTGTGCAAAAGGTTTAGAAGGCTAGGACAAAAGAACCTGTATCTTAAGTGAGAAAATTTCTGTCAGCTATTGTGCTGGCAATTAGTCATGATATTTCATTTGCTTATTCTTGAACCAAATATATTAGTTTGTTTTGTGTTGCTATATCAAAATAAGTTAGGCTAGATACCTTATATAGAAATGAGGTCGGGCTGGAGAGATGGCCTAGCGGTTAAGAGCGCCGACCGCTCTTACAGAGGACCCGGGTTCGATCCCCAGCATTCACATGGCGGCCGAGAACCGTCTGAGACTCCAATTCCAGGAGAACTCCAGTTCCAAGGGAATCCAACACCCTCTTCTGACCTCCGCGGCATTGCGCGACATGGGTGCACAGACCTGCATGCAGACAGTACATTCATACACATACAGAAATAAATAAAATAAAATTAACTAGTTACCTTATATAGAAATGAGGTCGGGCTGGAGAGATGGCCTAGCGGTTAAGAGCGCCGACCGCTCTTGCAGAGGACCCGGGTTCAATTCCCAGCACCCACATGGCAGCTAAGAACCATCTTTAACTCCAGTTCCAGGGGAATCTGACACCCTCTTCTGATCTCCCCGGCATTGCACGACACGGGTGCACCAACCTACATGCAGATAGTACACTCATGCACATAATTTTTTTTTAATTTAAAAAAAGAAATGAGGTTTATTTGTCTCACAATTTTGTAAGCTACAGTTTTCCAAGGTTGGGCAGCTCTGGTGAAGGCTTTTCTACCTCAAGCACAACATGAGAATGGCATTGTGGTGGGAGAAAGCTAGAGTTCACAGATGAGACAAGAAATAAGAACCAGGGAGGGGCTGTCTCTCTCTTTTGCAACAACTCACTTGCGAATTAATGTAGTTCCATGAGACCTGACTCAGTTTTGAAAGACAACATTAATCCATTCCTAAGAGTGGAGCTTCTGTGATGTCACTACCTTCCTCTACTCCAGCTCTAAAATGTCCCACCATCTCAACACTGGGAAGGACCAAGTTCTAGCACATGAGCTTCTGCAAGACAAACAACACCTAAATTATCCCACAAATGAGCTAGGTATGATTACCTGCCATCCAGAAGTGGGAATCAAGCACCAAAGAGACAGCAAGCCAAGGCCAATGTCTCAGGGAGAGAGAAGCCGCCCCGGCACACCTGTCTCTTAAGTCCCACTGTAGGCCGGCAGTGCCTTCAGTTCTGATCATTAAACATTATGAGAGCATATTTATGTTCAAAACACTATTTTGACCATCAAGGATAATGAATATATTGGATATAGGAAGTTTTTGCCCTCAACGTAATGGGGAACATCTTAGTCATAGCTGCAGGGGAAGCAATAATCTATGCCCAAAGAATTGTAAAAGTTGGTCATGTGGGTGTGCCTTTGCTGCTTACTGAGTTATAAGTTATTTTCAAACCTAGCAGAGTCCTTTGCCAGACACATGAAGAGGGATCACTGTGATGGTGAATATAGAAGCATCTATATTTAGCCCTCTTTTGTTTTTAGATCTTCTACCAGCCCATACAACTCACGGCTGTGTCTTTTTATGCTGTAAGCAGTCTAGCTCCAGGCATTGTATGTGGTTCTTTAAGAGCTTTATGATTTTTTATTATTCCTTTGTGACAGCTTTCTCTGAGTTATGCAAATGGTATGCCAAGTGTAGTAGAACGAAATTCCTTCCATTTTATCTCTGTCCAAATACAAGTTGCCTCATCTGCATATAACAGTTCCCTTTGCAACTCGGTTGTAGTAGAAAATTGGAAGTCGTTTGTATTTGCATTTCCTGGGGATACAGACAAGAGCAGATGCCAATAATGGATGTCATAATTTGCTGCCTTCTCTCTGCTGCCTATAAATCTTTGAATATTTCTCCTACAATAGCAAGTAAAGAGATTCAGCAGGCATAATGGGGAGAGAGAAGATGTAAATCTCAGCAGTGCTGGTGGATTCCAGCTATGAATATTTCAGAAACAAGACACTCCCTTCAAATGAAACACTAATGGTTTATAAGATGCTGCTGGCCTGATGTGCTTTTGATTTCATTTAATAACCCACAGCTCCTAAATGCTCAACACTAGATCCTGACTGATAGATTCTGAAGGAAGGCTTTTTCATCTTATAATTTTAAATGCTCACCTTCTTGTGGCATCAATTCTTGATCACCCCCACACTGCACCAGATATACACAAGCACATACAATTTATACTTTAAACCATTTATATTTGATTTTGAAATGAAGACAGATGCAAGTTCTGTGCCTGTGTCTGTGTGTTGTCTGTGTGTACATAGGTGCACACACATATGAAGACATATATGCACAAATATAAATATGCACGGTCATCAAAAATCACCCCCACATAATGTGTCCTGAGTTCTTCAATCCTTGAATCATTTTCTTTGGTGAGCTGTGATCAACTAAGTCATAGTGACTATCTGAAAGTCAGAATGATATGACAGCATGCTTATTCTAATTACAAGAGTTTTTTAAATATAGATTTTAAAACTGAATTCTACAGACCAGTCGTCAATTTTTAATTTTTTTTCATTTCTTATTACCTACATATAACAATGGGGTTAATTCAAAATTATCCAAGCTTCCCTTTTGCCATTCCCGTCTATTGTTTCTCTTTAAACTTGAGCCTTCCTTTATATGGCAGATTGTTTCAGAATGACTGGGCCCAACAGCAAGACTACTTTGCGTACACATTTTTTTAAGCTGCCAAAATATCCAGCCTTTCTATAAGGTGTCTGTTATTACTCCAGTGAGATGTTTAAATACCTTAATTGGTACGAACGTTGTAAACTAACCCCAGTATACCTCATTAACTGGCTATATTCAATGATACTACTGCCAGGAAGAATTAGCAGGCTATTAGCTTAAAGAAAATAATCCAAGGAAAATAAAATAAAAGAAACAAAAATTAACACCCAGTAGATAAGCTTCTCTTGAATTCAGAAGAATTAAAATCAGGTGTATTTGATTCTGAATACAAATTCCCTCCGAAGTTGAACTCAATGAACTTGCTGCCTGAACACCCTGGTGTCCCCATTGTCTGCCTAATTGCTTTCTTTCTTTCTTTTTCTTTCCTTCTTTCTTTCTTTCTTTCTTTCTTTCTTTCTTTCTTTCTTTCTTTCTTTCTTTCTTTCTTTCTAACCAAGCAGCATCTTCATGTTACTTTTTTTTTTTTAATTTTTCAGCAAGGAGGTTTTATTCCTCCTGTGGCTGAGGAATTGGTTCTCTGCTTGTCCCATTCTGCAGGACGACTGTGGGAAAGCTCTGGTTGCTAGCAGCTCATGCCCAGCTATGCATTGACCTGAGGCAGCCACTGGCCTGCAGCAGTCATCCAGAAACCGCTGCGAAGTTCTCTCATTTTGGAGTGGCTCATCTGGACACACCAGAGGTCTCCATCTTCTCTCAGAGTGAGATGCCTCTGTTTGCCATTCTTGATTTGGAGTGTGCCAAAGGCTCTGGCTAAGGCTCTAACTTCTCCATCTGCTATGTCTTTTCAGGGGCAGCTTCGTTCCTGTTCTACCCTGTCTTTCCTCCTCCCTAGAGAGAATTCCCTCACTAAATCATTTGGACAAGAATCCCTGGATTCGGCTTTGCTTTTAAGAAACTAACCTAAGACAGTGCCAGGAATGATCCCAGAAAGTAGTCTGTATACATGTGATTCTGCAGTTAGAATGCTCTTCAGCCAGAGGGCACAAAAATTCCATCCCTGGAGGCTGATAGGGTATTGGTTATTCCTGGCATGTTAGCCACACAGAGTGCTGAGACTTCCCCTGCAGTGAGCTTAGATGGGGATACTTAAGAGTCTCAGGATAAATAACAACTCTACAGAACTTGGTAGCTGTTGCTGAGTGCCATTAGTGCCTTAAAAAAGAAAATCACAGGCTCAGACTCACTTACCAACTTGAAGTAAACCATGTTTTCTTGGCCACAATTAGAGACCTACATTTCTTGTTTGTGCACAGCTGACCCGGCAGAGAGTCACACAGGCTGTGAATTCAGCCTTTTTTGAATTTCTGCAACATGTAATGAGTAATTCCTGCACCTGTTACTGGGTCCAATGTAAGCTACACTAGACTTTGATTTTTTTCATCTCAATTAGGAAAAAATAAAGTTCAGTACACTACAACTGATCAAATGCTTTAATGCCTGTAATTCTCAACTGAACTAATTTCCAAGTAGTATCTAGAATTTTTTTAATTTAATTAATTATTTATTATTTTTTATGTGTATGAGTGTACTGTCTGCATATAGGTTGGTGCACCCGTGTCGTGCAATGCCACGGAGGTCAGAAGAAGGTGTCAGATTCCCCTGGAACTGGAGTTAAAGTTGGTTCTTAGTCGCCGTGTGGGTGCTGGGACTCCAACCGGGGTCCTCTGCAAGAACAGCAGTGCTCTTAACCTCTGAGCCATCTCTCCAGGCCCACCCCCCAAGTAGTATCTAAGTATTTGTCTTGTTTTTAGCCTTACACCTGAATGTGGTAAAATTCAGTCAGTGAACTCATGCTGGTCTCAGGAGCCATCGCTCACTTGTCTAGGGGATTGGATCCTGTAACCCTGCTTTGTATTGGAAAGCTTTGTGCCGAGTGGCTTGTTTGTCTTTTTCCATACTGTTTTTGGATGATAAAATTGTGCTGCATTTTCCCCCATAAGGAAATTCCCTTAGATGCTATTTTCCTTTAAGTAGGAAGTAATGATTCCTATATCTTCCAAAACAGTTAAAATATTCATAACCAAAATGAGAAAATCCTAGCAAAGCATACACATTTTCTCCTATTTCCTGTGTGGCCTTTAGAAATGTCTTTCTGTGAAATGCCAGAGAGCTCAGCTAGCATAGTTTGCAAATCCCACTGGAGCCTTCAGACCCACTTACTTTCCACCCTTCTCTGTGCCCTTGGGTCAGACTTCAGTAGACTGTACTTCTGGTCTTTGCACTCTCGCTCCTGGAGAATGCATGAGGTGGGAAGGCAACTGGTGGGTGGTAGGTAGCAGGAGGTCAGGATGTTGTGCTCCCAGCTGCTGCCCTGGTAGTTTCCATGCACAGTGACTGCACGCTGTCAAATGTTGCAGCCCCACTAGACAGCCTCTCCTCCACTCTCTGGACTCTCATGCCTCTAGTAAGTACTGTCTGCTTTCAGGCTGAATGTGGTGGGCACTTTGTCAATGTCCCTGAAGTGTGTACCATCTTTCCTTGGTTTCCTAAGCCATGCTTGTAAATGTAATAACCTCAAATCCTACAGAATCTTCCTTTGAGCCTGTCATCTTTCCTGTTGTGACACTAATGATTTATATACTTAGGAGCAAAGAATAGAATTCATTAGGACCTTCTGCCTGGGAAATGTAAAGCTCCTTATAGCAGTTGTGTTTTATGTCCCAGGCTGGGGTTTTCCTCAACATCACTGTCAATTAACAAGACTCTTGTAAGTAAAATTTTCATTAGTGGAACTAAATATTTTTAGATTTATTGAGAATATATTTCCATAATATGTTCATGACCTTTTTCAAGGGAATATTCAATAATCTGTTAAGAGTATAATCATTGTATTAATGTTATAACATTCTTAGTCTTTGGTCTTTCAGTCTGTCTTTTAAACTGAGCATAGATGTTTAGTATTTACATTTTCAGTGGTCAATATTCTTATCATCCAACGTAGAAGTGCATTATACACTCAGAAATCACAAAGCTCCCTTCAGTTTTATTTTGGCACATTTAGGGTTTTATATGTTTAAATGTTCTGCTTAATAGTCATATAAATGGAGGCTTCTTAATAATATTTAGGTTCTATGTAGTATACCTGTTTCTTTTTTAGCTTGGGGGTAGGGTGAATCCCTGAATTGGTCACTAGCTTGGATACTAGGAGAATAAAGAACATCAGATTTCTTTAATTTGTCTATTTCAGAATAGATTACGAGTGTTGATTTTCTTTTTAAAATTATTCCCTCTAATTTATGTAGATATCTGGTTTCATATTTTCCAGTTATTTTAGTGGAGGTTGTAAGCAAATGTGACCACAGAGTTCCTCATATATTTCATCAGCTCTGCCAAAGATCACTTATTATTGTTTCCAATGAAGTTAGGTCAATGAGAAGGAAACACTCTCAAGATGCTGCCTCCTGAAGATGTAGGGACAGCTAGCTTCTCAGCCTTCTGCTGCCTCATCTGGGCTCTGATCATTCTTACTGTCAGCCATGGTGAGACGAGAAACCCCTAAAACTCTCACAGAGAACACAAGAGAGACAAAAAAGCATTGGAGGTGTTCTCAGAGCAGGTGTGTATTAAGAGAGACAAAAATAGATGCATCACCCAAAACAAAGATGGAGATGATCATTTAAAACAAGTTTTCATTCTGCGAAATTGTGATATGCTTATTAAATTATTGTCATTGCATAGCACCCTGGTATCAATGAGGTTCACCTATAGGCAGCTTGTACAAAAACTCCCTATTTCATCTCCCAAAGGCTATGAGAATAAACAGCTCAGCACACCTGCTCAGGCCATTGGGAAGCCATGTCTGACAGTCACTGGAAACCTCTGTTATCTGCAGACTCATTGCATCAAAGGTGTATTACCTTCTCAGCTTCACAGCCAAGCTGCTTGGGAAATTGTCTAGTGACTTGTACCACTCTTAGGACAATGTATGTATTCATTCCCATCCGTCTCTATGTCAACATTTGGCATTATCAGACTTCGGACTTCACTAAAGTGAAGATCTCCTGATCTTCATTTACATTTGTCAGGTTAGTAATAACATTGACAGCATTTCCACCTTTCTGCTGTTTTGGATTTCCTCTTTGTAACTAGCTCCTATCCTTTGCATTAATTTATTTTTTCTTTACTTTTTCTCATTAACTGGAAGTTTTATATCATTGAGGCATTTTTATTTCATTGTTAGATGTTGTGAGTGTGTGCATGTATGTGTACATATGTGTATGTATGTATGCCTTGGTGTATGTGCGTGCATGAATACGTATGTGTTCAGGAGTCTGTGTGTGAGAGAGAGAAGAGAGAGAGAGAGAGAGAGAGAGAGAGAGAGAGAGAGAGTCTTATGGGGCAGTAGGTGTAGGTATACTTTTGTTATTTAGGTGTTTTTTTTTAAAACTTTTTTTTTTTTTGGTCTTTTCAAGACAGGGTCTCCCTCTAGCCCCAGCTGTCCTTGAACTCTCTCTGTAGACCAGGCTGGCCTTGAACTCACAAAGATCTGCCTGCCTCTGCCTCCCAAGTGCTAGGATTAAAGGCATGCGCCACCATGCCCGGCTGTTATTTAGTTTTTAGATACTACCATAGCCTGGAAGGCAACAGCTTTGCCAAGTATTTCAAATGAGCCATTTAATTCAGAGAATTTATTGTAAAACTATGAATTAACAGGGGGAAAAATAAGGATAAAATAGTTTTTTGATGGGAAAAAAAATGAAGAGAAAATACAAAAGACCAGGGAGGTGCCAGTATTCCTGGGATGGAGCCCACATACCTGGACCTCCTGCTGGGCTTCTGGACCACCTAGAAGCCCTGCTGAAGTTCAACGCCTCCCTGAGCCAGTTGCACACCAGTGTACTTCCACATGCATTTCTGTAACTTGCACATATAAAGTTGGTCTCCCATAGTCCCAACACTTCTCAGGTAAAATTATTGGCAAAAGAATGAGAGAAAATGTAGATTAGTGTGTAGAATTTATTAAAACAAACAACAAAATGACTGAGAAAACAGTAATTTAAATGGCACAATTAATGCAAGATCTACTTGCCGGAAGCAAAACTTGGAAGGAAGTCTCTGTGTTTAAGCTTCTTGGGATTTATAAGAGAAGTTAGTAAAATGCCTCAGCAGTCCATTGAATTCAAGGCCTTTAAGCCCTTCCTTAGGGAAGTTGCTCAAGGATAGGGGAGAAGGTATGCATTACTCAAGCAGGAAAGAATGCCAAGTTCTTGAGACCAAGTGACCAAGGATGAAGAGGAGAGTTACCGATGCCATGTGCAATCGAACTTACAGCTGGCTAGTAGTAGAGGACAGTGATGTAAACATGGTTTAGTCTTTGCTTGTTTTTTTTTTTTTTTTTTTTTTTTGAGCTTTGTACATTTCATACAACAGTTCTTAATAAAATTTACACCCTGTCCCCCATCCATGTCTCCAAGCCCCCATCAGATTTCATGCATTCCACCACACATGTTAAGTCCAATCCAGCCAAGCATTTGTACCCAGATGGCCTTCAGTACAAATTCATTCACTGGAGTTTAGTCGGCCCATCTGATAGGAAGTAAGGCACATTCTCCCTCACCCAGCAGTAATCAGTCTCTAGTAGGTCTCAGTCTAGGGCTGGCCCGGCACCTACTTCTCTCACTCCACCCTGGGCACCTGTCTGACTGAGCAGGTGTGGGTCTTGTGCTCAGTGCCAACTTTGCCACAAGTTCACATGTGTAGTTTCCCTACGTTCATGAACCCTCCCTGGACCTTACAATCTTTCCAACCCTCTTTCATAATGTTACCTGAGTCTTGGGTGGATGAGGTTTAATATAGGAGTCCTGTCCAGGAACCCACATTCTGCAGTCTATATTTTCTTAAAACTTGGCCAGTCATGGCCTTCTGTGTGCATCACACTCTATTGTATAAAGAAGCTTCGCTAGTGAGAGTTGAGGGATAGACAAGTTTCCTCTCTACCCTTTGTTCTGCTATGTTCCATGAGCCTTAGCTGTTCAACTATAGATGTATCACCTCAGACTGGGTGTCTCTCAGAAGTATATTCTCTGTGTCTGACCAGTTGTGGGATTCTGCAGTAGCCCCCATCTATTGCCAAAAAAAAAAGCTTCTTTGATGAGTGGTGTATGGTATACTTGTCTGTAAATATAATGATCCATATTTAGTATATGGTAAGAAATTTCATTTGTCTAGAGATATGGCAGGGATAGAGTTTTCTCTAGGATCTATGTCTATGGCTGAGTTTACAGTGTCACCCATGAGTTCACTCCCACTGAGAGAGCTTCAAGTCCTATTATAGATAGCTGTTGATTATCCCCCCACCCAGATAACAGTGCCATTACTGCAGCAATAGAGGTAGTTTGTTGTGGTGGTTACGGTTTATTAGGCTTCAGGGTTGGGTTGGACCATTGATTGATTTTCTCCCTTAGCAGTTTGCATATTACCATCTAGCACTATGGGAGCTAAACTTCAGGCAGGTTTCCAGGTCAGTTCCTGCTCCATTGCTCCAAGTCCTGTATCTGAAGTATGTCTCATCTTCAGTAGTATGTCTCGTCTTCAGTAGTAGGGTCTGGTCTTCTCTTCCAGTTTTGGGAGATGACCCAGAGGGCCCAGTCCACTGTGGGTGCTGCCATCCCTAGGTAGATGGGAGTGGGCTATAAGAAAAGTAACTGAGCAAGCCAGGGGGGAGCAAACTAGTAAGCAATGTTCCTCTGTGGTCTCTGCTTCAGTTCCTGCCTCCGTGTTCCTACCTGACTTCCTGCCTTGGTTTCCCCAAAGATGAACTATAAAGCACAAAATGAAATAAACCCTTTCCTCCCCAAGTTGGTTTTGATTAGTATTTTATCATAGCAACAAAAAACCAACCTAGGATATTCATCTTCATTTAATTTCTGAAACTGACTAATATCCCCTCCCACCTTTAGCTGCCAACGTGGCACCATTGATTTACTAATTTGTTTTTCTATCTTCTCCTTGTTTTTAGCTCCTGTGGAGTTTATATGTTTCTTTTTTTTTTAAATTAGTTTTTATTGATGCTTTGTGCATTTCATACATTTTTTCCAATTCAGTTCAGGCTTATTTCCCTTTCCCTCCCCCCCCACCCCCACCCCATCCCAGATCATGCATTCTGCCATAACTGTCCTGCATCTTTCTCTCAGTTTTTTTTTTTTTCATTTTTAGCTATAAGTGATAATCCATGAGTACAAGCATCCTTCATGCAAAACCTATCTGCAGGCTGTTGC
>VZQC01012004.1:1147104-1242351 GCA_009823505.1 Rhizomys pruinosus
TGAAACCCCAAACTCTGAAGGTGATAGAAGAAAAAGTTGGCAGCAGACTACAAGACATAGGCGTAGGAAAAGACTTCCTAAATCAGACAGCAGCTGCACAAGAATTAAGGTCGACAATTGACAAATGGGACCTCATCAAACTCAAAAGCTTCTGTACATCAAAAGAAACAATCAAGGAAGTGAAGAGAAAACCCACAGAAAGGGAGGAAACCTTCACCTCTGATACATCTGACAAAGCATTGATTTCCAGAATATATAAACTACACAGGCACAATTTTAATGGAATCTCTGTCATACACATTGTGAACAACTTGTGAGCAACATAAATGAGATAAATTCATGGGGAAGTCATGATATATTCCTTAAGGACATGGAAATGCTAATTATCCTGATTTGATCATGATGCATTGAATGCTTTATATTATCATGTTACACCCTAACAGTATCAAGCACAAAAGTAAATATTTTTAAAACAAAAAAGTGTTATCACCAAAAAAAAAGCTAGTTTTAGTTAATCCAAAGCAGAATTTTGATCATTTTTGTTTCTTTGGTATCTCTTCTAAGTCATTCCAGACTGTACCACCTTGTTCCATCTTGATATCCTAAACACTTAGAGCTCTCTGGGCTTCCTGCAGCACAAGGCAAGCCCAGCCAGCTTACTCATGGAGCATTTTGGAATCAAAGGTCAGGAGTCCAACAGAGCTCCTCGAGTCCTAGTGACCCCCACCAGGCCCTTCCTTGGCCTGCTCTGCTCATCTCAGCCTTATTCCCATGATCCACCTTTGCCTCTCTGGTCTATGTAAAATGCAGACCTCAATCAGCAGATTCTTTCAGACCTCACTCACCAGATTCTTTCATTCTACAGATTTCAGAGTGAGCCTCTCAAAGCCCATGAGCCAGGTTCTACTCACCCTTGTTTCAAATTCTTCATTCACTTAGGTTCTACTCATCCAGTCAGTCCAATGACAGAGGAGGAAGTGGTCCCTCTTGTTTTGTGCTAACACTTGATAGTGAGGAGAAGGAAGTCATGTGTTAGGAAACCAGTCACAAAATGTGAAGATAATACCAGTTAACAGACCCTGGCCTGTACATATGTAAGTTGAGAATAAAGTGCTCCGCCAGCAAGGACAGCCAGGGTAGCTAATCCAGGGGTCAGTCCTCTCTTCTCTCAGGTCACTTTTTTCAGTGATCTGATCAGTCAGGCATTTTACCTGTGCCTCTTCCTTCCCACAGCCAAGGAGAGTTCTAGAATCACCTAGCTCCCATTTCCATACATGGGAGTCTGCAATTATTAGAAAAGCTTTCTAAGAATTAAAAATCCTTCAGTGCTAATGAAGAACTGATCACAGATACCAATCACACTCAGTACTTGATTTTGTTACTTGGTGGCAGAAATAATTCTCTTAACGTGAAAAATATTGTGGAGGATTTCTGTGCTAATTAGGACCTGGGAATAGGTCAACTTTGTTCTTCCTGACCCCCTGTTACTACACACATCACACAGAGTGACCAGAACTGAAGAAGAAGAAGAAGAAGAAGAAGAAGAAGAAGAAGAAGAAGAAGAAGAAGGAGGAGGAGGAGGAGGAGGAGGAGGAGAAGGAGGAGAAGGAGGAGGAGAAGGAGAAGGAGAAGGAGAAGGAGGAGGAGAAGGAGGAGGAGGAGGAGGAGAAGAAGAAGAAGAAGAAGAAGAAGAAGAAGAAGAAGAAGAAGAAAAAGAAGAAGAAGAATGAGGTAAATTCTAAAATGTAGAATTCCTAACAGCAACAACAAAATGCCATTGCTTAAAATTATGTTCAAAAGAAATGATAAAATCAAATTTAATGAAACCTAAAATAGCACTGCTGTTTGTAGCAATCTTTGGACAATAAAATATTACTTAGTAGGTGCAACTCATTTGGGTAATTATAAGTAAATTTGCTGAGAGGGTATTAAGATATTGAATATTTGAGCCAGGTGCATGATGAATAAAAACCAGTAGATAAGGAAATTAAAAATGTGCTATTATATTGGACAAAGAGAAGCAATTCATTATTTAATTCATGAGGTTTCCCCTAAATGAGTATACAAATAAAACCAAGTGTAAGGTTATGAAACAGACAGGCAGCTCTCACTATTTGCATAGTGATGCAAACATTGAAAATGAAGGAACATTAAGCTAATTGTAAAATTAAGTACTGAAGAAGCGGGTGCTGACTTCTCTGTGTGGATCACCAAGGACGGCCAGCTGCTTGGGGTTTGGAGCTGTTTCCTCTGTGTGTGGATCACCCTGAATGGGTGTGAGTTTGGTTGAACTATGACTCAGTTCCTCATTTTACTTTGCTCTCATCAGCTCAATTGTGTGTCAACTGTCTGCAGTCACAGACCAAGCCCAGAAGCTCTTCCCCCTGGGGCCTGCTTAATGCTTTGGTGAAGCGCTCAAGAGATTGGGTCTTGGGCTAAGGAGATGGCTCAGTGGTTAAGAATCATTTGCTGCTCTTGCAGAGGACCTGGGTTTAGTTGCCAGGACCCACATGGTCCCTAACAATCTTCAGTTACTCCAGTTCCGGGGGATCACACCCCCTCTACTGACTTCTGCAGATATTTCATGAGATGGGTACATTTAAAATGAAAATAAATAAATAAGTAATTAACTAACTAACTAGATAATTAATTATCAAAAGTAGGGTCTGGAGAGATGACTTCCTGCTTAAGAGCACTGGCTGCTCTTGAAGAGGACCCAAGTTTGATTCCCAGCACTCATGTGCCAGTTAACAGCCATCTGTAACTCCAGATCCAGGGGTTCTGATGCCATCTTCTGACTGCAAGCATTGCATGACATGGGTGCATTAACACACGTGGAGGCAATATAGTCATACACATAATAAATAATAAAACAAAAAATTAAAAAAATTAATTATAAAAATAAACAGACTGTCTCTCTCTCTCTCTCTCTCTCTCTCTCTCTCTCTCTTGATCATAAAACAAATCTGCATCCTCTAAATACTGTTATCAGTGTAGGCAAATGAAAATCTTGCACAAATCTCACCACTCATTGAAGATGCTTCTTTTTGCAACATACAGAGACCAGGTCAAAATTCAGAGAATCAGTGGCTCTGGGGGTGGCCAGCCCCAACTGACATAGTTATGATGTAATTTTTACACCTAAGGCTCAGGGTATATCACAGAAGAAGGGGTTGGAAATATTGTTAGAGCCAGAGGTCCCAGATGCCCACTGCTCGATGATGTCTTCCAAATACAACAAGGATGCTGCACCCACAAAGCCTCCACAGCATGGTTGCCTAAACAAGACCTGCACAACGGCAATATTGCAACATCAATAGGAGAAATTTCACAAGGTCCTACCTCTAGATGAAGAGCTATAGGCAAGCAGTGGCTATGGAGAGAAGAAGAAACAGTTTTTTTTTTTCCAGAGACGAGCTCCCAGCTAAGTTATCAATCGCAAGTAATTGGCTTTAAACACTTGTGCATGGGAGTAACTCTAAATGGATCCAGTAGATTGTGTACATGTGTATATACATAATAAAAGAGGTCAGAAAATTGAGAATGAGTTTCAGGGACATGGGAGGAGCTGGAATGGGGAGAGATCAAATAGAAATGGTGTAAATATAGTTTCACATATGAAATTCTCAAAAACTTTTTACTAAAATACGTGTTGCATACAAATGTAAAAGGAAAAATTGTCACTGTCTTGCAAAATGCCTTCCAGTATATTTGTGCTTTTCCATACCATGTAAAAAAATACTCTGTAAACTGTATTTTTGTTTCATTTTTTGTTAACGATTAGAAGCAATCCTGATTTAGTGGATTTCTCTTTGCTACGGTCACATACCACTGCCTTCTCAACATATTCGGGTTCCCCTAGGTTTTTCCTTTATTCTTCCATTTTTCCCAAGAAGTAATCTATGCCTATTTGTATGCCATAACCTGTACTTGTATGTGTGTGTGTGTGTGTGTGTGTGTNTCTTAAAAAAAAAAAAATCTGAAGCCGGGCGTGGTGGCGCACGCCTTTAATCCTAGCACTCAGGAGGCAGAGGCAGGCGGATCTTTGTGAGTTCAAGGCCAACCTGGTCTACAGAGCGAGTTCCAGGACAGCTGGGGCTACAGGGAGACCCTGTCTCAAAAAGACAAAAACAAAAAAAAATCTGAATAGCCACATCTAGAAGGAAAGGGGAACATATTTAGCAGTATTTATAATGCATGGATTATTAATTTTATTTTTTACTACCGTCTTTAATGAGACACTTTCCTTGTATCCCCAAATTTTATCCTAGTAAAAGAAGGTGGGGGGAAGGATGCATTGTCATGTATTGAAACTGTCTCAAAGTTCCCTTTGCCTTATTGATTCTTGGGAATTGAGGTATCTTTTTGTAAGTGTGTATGTGTGTGCATGCATGAGTTTAAGTGCACCATATGTGCACAGGATCCTATCAAACAGAAGAGGGCATCAGACCCTCTAGAACTGGAATTACAGACAGTTGTTAGCCACCATGAAAATGCTGGGAATTGAACCCAGGTCCTTTATAAGAGCAACAAGTGCTGTTAATCTCTAAGTCATCTCTCTAGCCCCGAATCTAGAGATCTTAAAATGGCAGAATATGCCCAGTTTTACCTTAATGAATTCAACAGTGATTGTCTAACAATTGAGGGGTAAATAAATGCGGATTTTACTTACTTGCTTGTGAGGGTAGGCACATAACTGGGCTGAGTCCAGGCAATGCTATTACACTTTCTTTTGTCACCATCTTCTGGAAAATCACATCACATCACCACTTAAATGGCATCTGTGGTACTTTGAATGAGAATGTCCCCCATAGGCTTCAAGTATTCAGACATTTTGTCCCTAGTTAGTGGCACTGTTTTGGGAGATCCTAGAAGGTGTGGCCATGCTGGAGGAAGTACATCACTGGGGGCAGGCTTAGTGAGTTCAACAAGACTTGCCAGTCCCCCGTTGCCCTCTGTCTGCTTCCTGTGCTCATTGGAAGATGTGAACCTTGGCTTTCTGCTCCAGCTCCTGCCACCATGCCTCTCTGCCACAGCAGACTCTAATTCCCTGGAAATGTCAATTGTAAGCTCAAATAAACTCTTCCTTTTATAAGTTCCCTTGGTCATGGTGGTTTTATCTCAACAACAGAAAAATGACTAATACAGTTTTTTTGGTATCAGAGAGTGGACTGTTGGCTGTGAAGAACCTGACCATGTGGGTGTTTGGAGAAATGTGGAAGATTTTGGAACTTTGGGCTAGAAAAGCAGAGCTTAATGGACCATTCTAGTAGAAGCCTGGAAGAAAGCAGTGCTGAGAAAAACGTATTTTCAGAGGAAAATAAGGACTTAAGCAGCAACTGGGATATTTTGGCAAAGAGTCTGGCTGGATTCTGCCCACAGCCCAGATGCTTGCCTGAGGCTAAGTTGGAAAGCAATGGACTAATTTCTTTAGTGGAGGATATTTCAAGACAGCCTAACATAGAAATGGTGATATGGTTATTAATGGTGAATATTATACAAATCTATAGTGAAAAAGAGCAAATGGGGCAGAAAGAAATGCAGAATGTACAGTTTGGATGGGAAAAGTACACTAGGAAGATTAATGTTGGGGCCAAGGCAGGTGAAGGAGAGAATCCCTTTGATAAGGAGATTAAAATGATTAAGGAGAGGCCCAGAGATTTACAAGTAAACCATTGAAACAGTACCTTCAGGGCAAGACCACACCCAGCCAAGCCTCCAACTTTTGAAAGGAAAATACTGAATGGCTTTTCTACTCCAACAAGTCCAGGGCAGAGAAAAGCTGTGAACGTGGTTGAAGGAGGCCAGGGTCCATCCCAAACTTGCAGCCAAACTTGGCAGTTTCATTCACATGGTGCTGGCTTTAGAGGCATGAAGGATGCAAGAGTGAAGGAGTTATCAGTTCTTCCTCTGTGGTTTCAGAGAGCTGCTGAGGCCAGGCAGAGTGCAGCAGGGGCGTCCCTGAATAAAGAAGGCCCTGATAGGCCATTGCATGAAGCTATAAATGTGAAGCCTGGTCGGCACTGGAGATCCCAAGAAGACATTCGAGATGCCAGGGCTGTGAGATATTTGCTGAAGAGAGCTGCATACAGGGAGTGGTACCAGCCTAAGAAAGAGATGTATGTTGCAAGCAAAGCTGGAAGAGCTGAGTCATCTAAGCCTTTTGGAAGTAAAATCCCAGAAGTCTCATGTGGAGCTACAGGACTTGGTGTTTGCCCTGCTGGTTTTCGGTCTTGTTTTGGTCCAGTATTTCCTCACTATGCCTCTATTCCTCCCTTTTGGGATGGGAATGTGTATTCGGTTCCACTGTATGTTGGGAGTATGTAATTTGTCTTTTGATTTTTTTTTAATTTAATTTTTTATTGATGCTTTGTGCATTACGTACATCATTTTCCAATTCAGATCAGGCATTTTTCCCTCTCCCTTCCCCCCCACCCCCACCCCATCCCAGATCATGGATTCTGCCATAACTGTCTTGCATCTTTCTCTGTTTTTTTTTTTTCCTTTTTTAGCTATAAGTGATAATCCATGAGTACAAGCATCCTTCGGTCAAAACCAATTTGCAGGCTTTGTGCCCAAACACCTAACGCCCCACCATCCAGTGGGGGGGGGGGGGTGTGGTGGGGTGTGAGGTGACATTTTGTTTGTTTCAATCAAGTTGATGAAATGCGTGTCCAGACTACATCACTGTAGTTTCAACCATTCTCACCCCAATCACAGCTTTGACATTCTACCACGCCCACTCTTCCACAGGTTGTTCCCTAGACTTAGAAAAATGGCACAGGTGGATGAGACGTAAAAAACAGTCCACTCTCCTGGAGCTGTTGTCTTGGACTTCTCTGGTCAATTCTGGTGTTTCCTTTCATGGGATGAAAGTTTGTCCAGGAGTAACCTTTCACTTCCTCCAATGAAGAACATTGCAATTTAGATATATTAGATTATGGTATTTTAAGCAGCCCCCCTAATAGTTATTGGTAGGTTACTTTAGCCTATACACACCTATGTTTGGCTGATACGGGTTATAATCCATGGAATTCACCATTTTTCCACCCTGTTACATATGACAGGGTCTTACTGTGGCTTTAACATTTCCTCCTCACCTGTAAGGATGTAAGCCTTTGTGGTATCTCAGCCATGGTTTTGGGTATTCCTCCAAGGAGAGTGCCAATAGCCAATTAGATTTGGGATTCTATACGGCACCTGGCGCCTCCACTCCACAGTCTTTCCAGGCAGGTGAGGTGTAGGCTGGTGCTGACGGAGGAGTCTTGCTTGACTCAGGAGACCGTATTTGCTTTACTGTTTTAGTGGCCTTTGGTAACAACTCTCTGGCATTTCCAGAGGCCCTCTGTTCTCTGCATGTGCTCGGTTCTCAAAATCCCCCATGTTAACGTCAGGTCTTCGGCAGCAGGGTCTTATCGTCTCTCCTCCTGTAGGTATCCCAACTTAGGGGCAAGGAGCCCTTACCTTTTGTGGGGCCTTGGATCCCCTGGCCAACATCCCCCTGGTAGAACAATCCATTGCTGATGTCAGAGCTCCTGCATTAATATACTTTGCCTAAGTGCATAGCCTAAGGACTTTAGTATTATATTTGGTTCTGAACAGAGTATAATCTTTTTCACAGTTCTTATGTCTATTAGTCAATTAAAGAAGGCATTTTTACCGGTTTTATAAGAGATTACCTCTATAATAGTTATCTCCAATTTACAGTTGGAGAACGACCTCATCATCATCATATTTCTCCTTGTTCTATGTCTTTGTCTTTTGATTTTATAGGAGCTTACAGTTTAAGAGTTGGCCTGGGTCTCAGAAGAGACTTTGGACTGTTGACTTTTGAATAGAACTGAGACTGGTAAAGACTATGGGGGATTTTAAGATTGAACTAAAGGCATTTTGCATTTTATATGTTCATGAGCCTATGGGGGTTGGGGAGTGGAATGTGGTGGTTTGAATGAGAGTGTCCCCCATAGGCTTTAAGTATTCAGACATTTTGTCCTCAGTTGGTGGCACTGTTTTTGGAGGTCTTAGAAGGTCTGGCCATGCTGGAGGAAGTACGTCACTGGGGGCAGGCTTAGAGAGTTCAACAAGCCTTGCCAGTTTCCAGTTTCTCTCTCTCTCTCTCTCTCTCTCTCTCTCTCTCTCTCTCTCTCTCTCTCTCATTCATGTGCTCATTGGAAGATGTGAACCTCAGCTTTCTGCTCTAGCTGCTGCTACCATGTCTCCCCACCACAATGGACTCTGATTCCCTGGAACCGTCAATTGTAAGCTCAAATAAACTCTTCCTTTTATAAGTTCCCTTGGTCATGGTGGTTTTAGCACAGCAACAGAAAAGTGACTAATACAGCATATTAGCTCAGGAGAAGCTAAAATCTTAGGGAAATCTTTGGCACAGATTGATACAGTTTCAAGATTTCTGTAATAGATACATACACAATCATATTGTTGAGTTTAAAGAAATGTGTTTCCAATAAGCAGTAGTTACTGTGAATTAACAATGTTGTAATAGTTATCTGTCTATTAGATGGTAGTCAAAGCTGAGGAAATGCATTTTTAATAACCAATTGGCATTTCAAGTACATGAGATAACTGCCATATGAAATCTGAGCCTGGACATAGCCCACACTTTAAACTGGCTCTTGAGCGTTCATTCACAAATTGCAGTATCAGTGATTGAACATTGTAAAAAGGATATTATCAAATGGTTGGAATTTGGATTGTTTTTCTCTTGCACTTTCTTGGATTTTCATTTTTCAGTTTTCTCTTTTCCTTTTCCTTCCACTAGTAGTTATTTCATTACTCAGCATGTTATAATCAGTTAGAGTTGAATTCTATGAAGCCTAGGAGCTGGAAAGGAGTATTTCTAGGAAATAAATGAATAAAGAGAAATAAATAAGGAGAGGGTATTAGTCACTTGTGTAATGGCTGCAACCAAGTCCCTGACAAAAACAACTGAAGGAAATAAGGGTTAATTTTGACTCCCAGGATGAGATCCACCCCAACAAGGTGGGGAAGACTGGAAGCAGGGATGTGAGGAAGCAAAGATGAATGCTGGCTCAGCGTCCTTTCTCCTCCTGCTCAGCCTTGGACTCCAGCCCACAGAACGCTACCACCCACATTTAGTCTCGGTCATCCCACCTCAGTTAACATAATTTAGAAAAGCCCTCACAGACATACCCAGAGGTTTATCTCCAAATTGATCCTAGATCCTGACGGTTGACAGTCCATTTAAACCATCACAAGTTCCAGCTCACAGGGCCATTAAACCTACCATGAATATCCATATGCCCTTCATGGACAGCTTTTTTTTTTTATGTGTATGAGTATACTGTCTGTGTGTAGGTTTGTGCACCTGTGTCATGCAATGCCGTGGAGGTCAGAAGAGAGCATCAGATTCCCCTGGAACTGGAGTTAAAGACAGTTCTTAAGCCATCATGTGGGTGCTGGGAATCGAACCCGGGTCCTCTGCAAGAGCAGTCAGTGCTCTTAACTGCTGAGCCATCTCTCCAGCCCCTATGGACAGCTTTTTAAAAAAACTTTATGTGTGTGAGTGTATTGCCTGCACCTAGGTAGGTGCACCTGTTTCATCCAATACCTATGGATGTCAGAATGTGTTGGATTCCCTGGAACTGGAGTTAGGCTGTTAGCCACCATGTGGTGCTGGGAATTGAACCCAGGTGCTCTGCAATAGCAGTCAGTGCTCTTAACCACTGAGCCATCTCTCTAGTCCCTCAAGGACAGCTTTTTGCCTCTTAGCTACTTTGTATTTTGTTTGAAAGAAAAAATACTAACAAATTACATAAAGCATTTCTTTCCTTAAGGTGATAGTTCTAGCAAAAGTCATTAACAAGCCCATTGAAGCTAAAAATCTACTGAAAAGGCCTCTTCACACACTGGCTTCACAGTCCCATGGCCTTTGTTTGCCTGAGTTCTTTTCCCAATACTTTCCTTAAAACCAAAGGACCATGTCATCACAAAGTGAAATGTTATGTAGGTAGAAATTAAACAAAAGGCACAATCTAGAAATCTAGTTAATTAAACATCACAGAAGATAACCAGTAATGAAAACATATCTTCAGATTTCACAAAATATTCTTTTAGTCTTTTCTTAGTTTTCTGAGACTAGTTCATACTGGTCTCAAACTCACTATGTAACTGAGGATGACCGTGAATCTTGACCTCTTACTGAATGCTAGGATTACAGACAGGCCTGTGGATCCAAGGCTTTGTGCACTGCAGGCCCGCACTCTACTAACTGAAACACATTCCCCAGTTCGATTTTCATTTTCACTAACACAAAGTAATTGCATATATTTGTGGAGTATGCTGTGACATTTCACAATGATGTGTAAAGAATGGATCAAAGTATCTGGTCATCCATCATGGCAGACATTCATCATTCCTTTGGGCTGGGAACATTCATAATCTGCTCTGTTAACTAATAAATTAATATTCTATTGTCATCAACCATTCTTAGTAACCCTACCGGGCTTCACAAAGCAGTTTGGAATGCTTTTCCTCCAGATATAAATGGCCTTCTCATTTTTCTAGATATTTTTGTGTGCTGTGGTGTTTTATAGGCTCAGGTATTTGAATACTTGGTCCCCAGCTGGTGGTGCTGTTTGAGGAAGTCATGGAATCTCTTGGGAGGTGCAGCCTTTCTGGAGGAAGTAGGGGCAGGCTTTGAGAGTTCATAGCCCCACCCACTTTCAGTCCTCTGTTTCATGTTTGCCATGGCATATGGACTCTCTCCCTTGTCTCTGGAACCATAAGCCAAAATAAACCGTTTCATCTATGAGTTGCTTTTGGTCATGTTATTTTGTTACAGCAACAGAAAGTGACTAATACATATGCTTTTTAGAAATTTTGTATTTACTACCGGCTAGAGAGATGGTTCAACAGTTAAGAACACTGGTTGTTCTTGTAGAGGATCCAGATTCAGTTCCTAGCACTCACATGACAACTAACAACTCTAGTTCTAGGGGCTCTGATGCCCTCTTCTGACCTCCATGGGCATGGCATGATATGAGTGCACTTACATACAAGTAGGCAAAATATTCAAATACATAAATTTAAAATATTAATAAATTTTAAAAGTTTTGAATTTATGAATCAAAGTTATTTTCTATACATGTGAATTTCTTCAGAGCACTTCAGCAAACATTTAACTTTAAAAATTTTTTATTTTATTTTATTTATTTCTGTATTGTGTATGAATGTACTGTCTGCATGCAAGTTTGTGCACCCGTGTCGTGCAATGCCGCGGACATCAGAAGAGGGTGTTGGACTCCCCTGGAACTGGAGTTCTCCTGGAACTGGAGTTTCAGATGGTTCTCAGCCGCCATGTGGGTGCTCAGGATCGAAACTGGGTCCTCTGTAAGAGCAGTTGGCGCTCTTAACCACTAGGCCATCTCTCCAGCCCCACAAACATTTAACTTTTACCTTTTGTTAAAGAACTTCTCCAGGGTGCCATTGAGATGGTAAAAGCACTTGCAGTGGAGCCTGGGTTTGATCCCTTGATGCCCTATATAGGTGGAAGGAGGGGCTGGGAGGCAGAGGCAAGCAGATCTTTGTGAATTCAAGGCCAGCCTGGTCTACAGAGTGAGTTCTAGGACAGCTGGGGTTACAGGGAGACCCTGTCTCGAAAAGACCAAAATAAAATAAAATAAAATAAAATAATAAAAATAAATAAAAATTTAAAAAACACATCACAGTATACAGAAGATAAAACAAAAAATTAAAATGAAAAAAGAACTTCACCAAAGGCCTCTTTTTAAAACTTCTTTTGAGCTTGAGTTACTATTTTCCAGTACTGTGGTGGTATGACATTTGGCCCCATGTAGAGACATGTGCTCTCACATAGCCCCAGTGTTATATGCAGAAAGCTTGTTCACCAAGCACCTAATTTTAGATGTCCTCTGCACCTAACTATACTGTTTCCTATTTTAAGTTAATAGCAATATTTCATCGTAAGATGTTTTTAAAAATCTGTTGGGGCCTTCTTGGGGATAATCCAAGTTGTTGGCTGAGCCTCTCTTCTTTCAAGGTTACGGATGTACAAAGACTTGATTTGATGTGTTACATAAAGAATTTGCTTCAGGGGGAGCCACAGCTACTTCTAATTAGCAAGCTCTCTGCCTATCCAGTGACAATTTATCACAACATGACAAGATGTACTTTTTAAAGTCAGGGCTAAGAAGCAAAGTAGAATTCATTCTGGGCAGAAAGGAAAGGCTTACAGAGAAGTATCAAATGTGTTGTGATTCAGTGTTTTACCCTGTGCCCACACCTATAATATAAATAAACACAACTGGAGTATAAAAATATTCCTGATGGGCACTGTGCTGAACTTAAAAGTACACGCGATATTTGAGAGAACTTGTAGATATGATCATTTCTTTTTAAAAAAATGTTTTATTTATTGGTTTTTATGTGTATGAGTATACTGTCTGCATGTTGGTTTGTGCACCCGTGTCTTGCAATGCTGCAGAGGTCAGAAGAGGGTGTTGGATTCCCCTGGAACTGGAGTTAAAGACGGTTCTTAGGCTCCATGTGGGTGCTGGGGATCAAACCTGGGTCCTCTGCAAGAGCAGTCGGTGCTCTTAACTGCTGAGCCATCTCTCCAGCCCCAGATATGATCATTTCTTTGACAGAATTCCTTTCTTCCCTCAAAAAAACAACAAAAACTTTATAATCTCTATGGTGATCATACAGTTGTAATTTGAAGTCTAGATTACAAGATTCTGTGAGGTTAGAGAGGAAGTCTGCTTACAGTTATGAATTTTGTGGATTATTTTCTGGCATTTGGCTCTCTCTGGTAGTCATTTTCAAATCTGACTCACCTCTGTTTGCCATCTGGGCATTTCCTGAGCATTCTTTGCTTCCAAAGGCCTCCTGCATTTGCAATGCTGCTTGTAAAACAGTCACTGCCTTAAAGCTAAGCGACGCTGCTCAGGACAGAAGAGCCAGCGGCTTTGGAGGTGATTGCAGGTCCTTTGGGTGATTTGCTACTCATGCTTTGAATGATGATGTAACCAGGTAGTGTGTCACTCCCAGACCAGCTCAGGGGCCAATCTCCTCCCAGTTTGTTTACCTCAGACTAGTCTAGAAACAAGTTATGGGATGACTCAAGACCAGGGCTGTGCTGTTTGCTTAGCACTTAAAATAATTCAGCAGTGTGCATTGTGACTTTATATTTCTTTGGTAATGGAACAGCAAGAGCCATTGTACTTTGAAATGCAGACAATTTGAGATCTCATGAGCTATGTTGCCAAAATCAGTGACTTTCAGGGGGGTCAAATCTCCTTTTGGAGAACCAAATCTCCATATTTTACTTGCACATATACTAATATTACCTCAGGAGCCCAAAACTGAGAGAAGAAAACTGACAAACATTTGCAATTGAGCTGCACTATGTAAATATTGTGATATGCCCACGGTTTTCCTGAAAACACAATGGAGGGTCTAGCTTGGCTTGTTGTGGGAAGGGCATTGGGAAAAGATGGATGAAAGAAGGGTAAACAGTATCATGCAACCAATCAAAGTGAGGAAAT
Source organism: Rhizomys pruinosus (assembly GCA_009823505.1). Classification (NCBI taxonomy): domain Eukaryota; kingdom Metazoa; phylum Chordata; class Mammalia; order Rodentia; family Spalacidae; genus Rhizomys; species Rhizomys pruinosus. Next base: position 1,160,652 of record VZQC01012004.1, read on the forward strand.
GGACAAGTATGGATTGGGGCGGCAAGCTCAGAGACAGGACAACATATGATGTACCCCAAGGCTCAATAGTAGTTATGGACTGAATTGGGAACATAAGCAGTCAGGGATGAGGAATGGCAGGAAAGGCTGACTTTAGGGCTGGGTTAGTAAGCTAATGGGCAGCCATCATCATTTTTGAATAGGGAGCCTTGTGGCTTGAGTAGCATTTTATAATGATTAGAATTGAAGAGATCAAGATTGGACCCTGGGAAGAACAGGGAACCAAGATCAGGACAGTGTCAGCTACAGAGCAGAAGGGCTACTGATCAAGTGGGGGGGGGGATGACGAGGCCATCTGAGGGTGACAGTAGCGCCCTGGCTTAGCAGGGTGTACAGACAGGAAGACAGAGGTAATGAAGAAGGTTCTGAAGGTAAGTGACAGCCGACAGGGTATACAGACAGGAAGACAGAAGTAATGAAGGAGGTTCTGAAGGCAAGTGACAGCCAACAGGGTGTACAAACAGGAAGACAGAAGTAATGAAGGAGGTTCTGAAGGCAAGTGACAGCCGACAGGGTATACAGACAGGAAGACAGAAGTAATGAAGGAGGTTCTGAAGGCAAGCAACAGCCGACAGGGTGTACAGACAGGAAGACAGAAGTAATGAAGGAGGTTCTGAAGGCAAGCGACAGCCGACAGGGTGTACAGACAGGAAGACAGAAGTAATGAAGGAGGTTCTGAAGGTAAGTGACAGCCGACAGGGTGTACAGACAGGAAGACAGAAGTAATGAAGGAGGTTCTGAAGGCAAGCGACAGCCGACAGGGCATACACACAGGAAGACAGAAGTAATGAAGAAAGCTCTGAAGGCAAGCGACAGCCAAGGCTTTCCCTACTCATGCCATCAAATGCATACGGGCCCATCCAGTGCCTTGCTGCCCTGGAGGGGGCATTAGTTGTCTGTCTGTCTGTCTTACCTGGTAGTTAGCTCTTGAGGACAGGGATTGTGTTTGTCTTCTACTCAGTGTGTTTCCTAATCAGCAGATTGCCAGGCACTCCATAGGCACCCACGGATACAAGTGTCTGCCCTCCACCCGAAGTGTGCACTGTCAACTCTCTTTTGCCACCAAGGCCTGTCTGTCCCTAAGAAGCTCTGTAGTGACTCAACTTCTAAATGCTTCCCTTTTTTTTTTTTTGCAAAGGATCACTATACTCCAGAAGAAAGATGATAAGCTCAGAAGCACCTTTGTCAAAAAAAAAAAAAAAAAAAGGAAAGGAAAATTTTTGAGTTCTTGAGACATTCAGTATTCAATAGACAGTGCTTCATTCCCCTGTGGAGGCCTGGACGTCACTCTGATACGAAACAACCTCCCCCCCCCCCACACACACACTTTTTTTTCAAGAAACGATCTCCTGGGGCTGGAGAGATGGCTCAGTGGTTAAGAACACTGACTGTTCTTGCCGAGGACCTGGGTTTGATTCCCAGCACCCACATGGCAGCTCAAAACCATCCTTAACTCCATTTCCAGGGGATCCGACGCCCTCCTCTGACCTTTGAGACATTACATGACAAGGGTGCACTCACACTCATGCAGAAAACATGCTAATACACATAAAATAAAAATAATGAATAAAATATTTAAAGAAAAAAAAAGAAAGGATCTCCCTGTAGCCATAGCTAACCTGGAACTCTATGTAGACCAGGCTGGCCACTGTCTCACAGAGATCCACCTTCCTCTGCCTCCTGAGTGTTGGGATTAAAAGTGCACCATATTATACCCAGCCTCCAGCAGGAAACTTTCACATATATTTCCCCTGGTTGCATCTACTGCGATTCTTAGGGGCATTTCACTGCTGACAAATGAACTAGAGAACAAAGTGCACATTGTCATCTCTGGGCTTCTAACAATCTTGAGAACCCTTCAGCTTGCAACTCTAATGACAACTGTGGGTCTATCTCTCAACTAACAGAGAAGGTACACTCTGGGACAACGCAGGTAGATCAGAGCCGGGGAAGTGTGCGTGTGAGACCTGCTGCAGTAAGTAGAGGAGGTACTGTTGCTAAGCAGTGTGGCCCACCCTGATGACAACTTCATGATAGAAAACTCATAAGCCTCCTTATGATCCTGGCTGAACTGACTTAGGACATCTAAGACGAGGAAGCAAATCAACACACTCATGCCTATGTCCCATGTCCTGCTTGAAAACCTTTGAAACTCTTGCTCAGGCTTCTTCCAAGGTTGCAGTAGTGGTGACGCCAAATTTGTGCTCTTAGGAGCAGGGCAGAGCAAGCCCTTCCTTCTGCACACCTGCTTTGTATGTTGTATCCCTGCCTCCCCTTCATCTGGTGAGACACACAAGATGCCTGCAAACGCTCTCAGTCCCAGACCCCAGATGAGCTTGGCCACAAGCACACTGAACTCTTAGGTGAGCATTCCTTTTGCCATTCATAGCTGTTGTTTTTAACGCAACAAGTACTGAAGGGCTTCTGATGTACCAAGCCTGGTTCTGGGCAATGCCTGTATTCTCACAGACCATAGCTTCTCAGGGAGGGAAAGAAGACAAGAATACCAGTAAATATGCCACAGGTCAGCTTGCAGAAAAATGAAGCAGGGGCCTTAGATGTGGCGGGCCACTTTTTGACACAGGGATGTCAGGTAAAGCCTGGCAGGGACTGTGATGTGCATGCGGCAAGAGGCTGAAGCAAGCCTCCCACATACCTGGGATGTTGCAATCTGCACAGCAAAGGCCCTAAGGCAGGACCAGGTCTGAACATTTGAAGCAAGACAAAGGAGGCCACCATGACCGAAGTTCAGTGAGTAGGTTAGAGTGCTGAACAGGTGCCCATGAGCAATGAGGGTCAGGTCTCTCCCAGCTCTCCGGGCCACCAGAGTGGCCTTTGATTTTACTTAATGGATTGGAATATCGGGAGGGGCTGGAGGAGAGGCAGGCTCTACCTGACCTTTATCAGACTCATTGGGCCAAGAGCCCAGAGGGAAGCCTGGGGAGCTGGAGGAATGACCTGACCTCTGCAGCAGATACTGCTGAAAGATGCTGGCCTCTGAAACCTGGGCTGGGACAGAGAGGGCAGTGAGGAGTACTTCCCCTCCAGGTGTGTTACTAGGTAAAGGTTTCTTTTTGGTTCTTGTCTTCTTGAAGGAAAGAAGTCACCTGACAGAAACAGACCATTTAAGCAGGTTATTTAGCAAGCTCTGTAGAAAGAGAGCTTGGGGCTGACTGAGTGGGGACAATAGTGTATTGGATTCTGCAGTGTGGAGTTTTAAGCTGTTTTATGAATATTTACGAGGTGGTGGCCTGGTTCATGAGGTAATGTGATCCTTTTTTCCTGTCGTTAGCACAAATAATGTAATAAAAGTCCAGATTGAAAAGACAGACAATTGGTCAACCTTATAATGTCTGGAATGAAACAGAGCCAATATCTGGATTGTACAACTGGTCAACCTATGAGCAGAGGAGGGGAGGTACAGTACCAAACACGGCACCAATTAAGTGAGGAGAGTGGATCCAATCTTGCTTTTTTGAGTATGTCTTCCCATGATTCTCTTGAAAACCCAACAAGAGGCAACAATAGATATTATAATAAGCCAGTGTGTGAGGATGCAAGCCCTTCATCAGCCAGCACTTGTTGTGGCCCAGAAAAAGTCTTAGTTTCTGATGCATCAGCAAGAACTGAACTGTGTAGCTTCAAGGATATTTCACATAAAGGGGCCTTCTGACCATCAGGAGTCACACCGGCAGCTTTCTCCCTCCCCCAGGTCCTCCTCCTTATCTACTCAGCCCCAAATGTAGCTTGTGGGTAGATCAGGAAGATTCTGCTCAAAGATTAGCTCTGGGGTTTGAGAGGTATTTGTTGATGATCATCAGATGTTTGGGGCTTGAGCAGCTACAGAATGATGCTGGGACCAAAGCAAGAGCAGCCATAGGTGGATGGGTTCTCATTGCTTCTCCGAGGGCCCCTGTGTAGAATTACAAGCTCAGCTGGGGATATATCAGGTACACATGGATACCTATGGATACCTTGGGCATTCGGGTAGCAGTCTGGTAGGACCTAGGGCCCAAGCTGGGTGAAAACAGTGTTTGGGACACATCGGTGTATAGAGTCTGTTAAGCCCATAAAAGCCAGTGAAGTTTCCAAGTTGATTTTTGCGGTTCTTAGCCTCAGCCTTTAACGGCTGCGCTATCCCCACAGCCCAAGTTGAGGTAACCAAGGGAGCCAAGAGCAGAGGCCTGCAACACTCAGTAACTGTCAGCCATGGCCAGGGGCCAGCGCAGGGGGCTAGGAAGGATGGTGGTGATGATGGGAGAGTGGAGGACAGGTGATATCTGGGGAGCCAGGGAAGAGATGTGGTGAGAAAGACATCGTTCACATGATGCTGATCAATAACCCAAGGACCTGCAATCTGAGACTCGGCCCTCGTCCTAGAAATATGAAGATAAGGTCAGTGAGCTAAAAGTCTGTCCTTTTTTTGCCAGTATAAAATGCTATTAAATACACAGATAATGAAAAGATAGGAATATAGAGGGGGTATCTGATTTTTTATATTTTACTTATTACTTTTTTTTTTGGTCTTTTCGAGACAGGGTCTCCCTGTAGCCCCAGCTGTCTTGGAACTCACTCTGTAGACCAGGCTGGCCTTGAACTCACAAAGATCCGCCTGCCTCTGCCTCCCAAGTGCTAGGATTAAAGGCGTGCGCCACCACGCCCGGCTTACCTATTACTTTTATTTTGTGTATATGAATGCAATGCCTGCATGTAGGTAGGTATACCCTTGTTGTTCAGTGCCCATGTAGGTCAGAAGATGACATAGGCTCCCCTGGAACCGGAGTTACAGACAGTTGTTAGCTGTCGTGTAGGTGCTGGGAATTGAACCTGGGTCCTCTGCAATGGCAGTCAGTGCTCTTAACACTGAGCCATCTCTGCAGCCCAGGGGAGACTATTTGAAATGAAGAAAGGAATCAACAGGAGGGAGAAGGAGACATTGGTGGGGTGAATACAACAGCATGTTGCATACATGTGTGACATTGTCCTAATGAATAACTAATACATATGCTAATAATAAAAAGTAAAAATAACAGAAGGAATTTGGATTTTTAAATTTTCACTTTATAAACTTTTTACTTATTGAACTCTTTATTTTTTTTTATTTATTTATTTTTAACAAATCTAGACCCATGTTCCCGCTCATTCCCCCATCCCACCAGAGCTCGTGCATTCTGCCAAACATGCTTTCCATCTCTTAGTCTTTCTCAATATTTTCCATGGGGAAGTTGACTGTTTTGAGCAGAAGTTCACTGTTTCAGTCAGTTCTTTGATGCAGTATTTTCTGTTGTTGTTGTTGTTTCCAAAATGCATTATGCCCAACTGCTTTGTACAAAAGCTCAGGGGGCCCTACACAAGAAATACTTACAACTGGGTAATTGGCACTAGCATCCACAGATGAGTGATACCATCTCGCTGTTTGTTTTTTGGGCTGTGTGTTACTTCACATCAGCATGCTGTCCTCTAGCTCCACGCCATTTTCCCTTCCTCGCACAACTCGGATGTCGTCTTTCTCTTCCAGCTGCATGAAAGCCATTGTGTAGATGAACACTTTCTCTATCCACTCGTCAGGTGAGGGGCACTTAGGTTGGTTTCCAACATCCTTGTATTGTGAGAGAGTAGCGAATAAACATGGCCGTGCTTGTATACGTGTGGTGGCTGAAGTTTTGAGGTACATGCCCAGGGTATTGTATGGGCTGGGTCGGGTGGCAAGTTCATTACCAAGTCTTCCAAGGGTTCTCCACAGCTCTTCCATAAGTGGCTGTCAAAGTTTTACATCCCACAGCAGTGGATGAGTGTCCCCTTTCCCCGCAGTCGCACAACTCTCCAGCACTTGGTATCATTTGTTTTTGATCCTAGCCAGTTCTTAGAGTGTATGTAATAGATAAGGTAAGATGTTTTTTCATTTGCAATTTCCTAATGCAGATGATGATTGAAGCTGTCTTGAGCGTTTTTTCAGACATTCTCTAATCCTCATCGCTGTGAAGTCTGTTTCATTTTTTGCTTCCAGCTATTGGTCGGGTGCATTGTTGTTCTTTCTTTCTTGCTTTTTTTGTTAGTATGTTTAACTATATTCGAAAATCAGTGCTTGTCAGATGTGCTCAGTGAGGTTTGCCTCCACTCTGTAAATTTTCTCTATCACTCCGGATATGTCCTTGTACTGTACAGAAGCTTCTGAGTGTAATGAGAGTCCATTTGTCAATGTGATCCTCCCCCTTTAGTCTTGTGCAGCTGCTGTCAGATTAGGAATCTTTCTTAGAACCCTATGTCTTGTAGTCTGCTGCCAACTTTTTTTCTCAATCACCTTAAGGTTTAGGGTTTCACGTGGAGGTCTTTAATACATCTGGAGTTGACTTTTGTATTCAGGGTGAGATGGTATGGTGTTAATTTTCCATTCTTCTACAAAGTGTGTGATCCAGTTTTGCCAAACCCACTTAGCTGAGTATTGCTGTCCTTTTCTCCTATTGTTGTTCTTGGCCCCACTTGCAAATTAGCAAGATGTGCTGGAACGATTGAATGAATGTGCTCAGAAGGTTCTTCGGGTTTCCATTTTCAAGGTTTTGTTAGGGCCAACCAGGCTGTTTTTATGTCATACAGCCTTGTATGACAATGTGCTGTACTTAGTTGAAAATACTGGTTAGAGATCCCCTCGTGTACGATCTTCAACTCAGGATGATTTTAGCTATCGGGCGTCTGTTGTTTACAAATGAATTAAGAGACTTTTCTTCCCAATGCCTGTGAAGAACTCTTGGAGATTTTGCTTGGGATTGGCAATCTAATCTAAGTTACGCTTTGTGGTCAAATGGACAGTTTTTACAATGTTACATTTTTCACAAGCTATTGGAGATGGGAGGTTTCCATCCTCTCGAGGTCTCTTCAATTTCTTTTCTTTAAGGGTTTAAAAATTTTGTTGTGTAGGACGGATCTTTGGTATCTTGGTTCGTGTTGTTCCTAGCGTATTATTGTTTTTTGCGTGCTATGGTGAGTGGGCGGTCTCTTTGTGAATTCTTTCCCATTGTGTTTGGTGTAAGAAAGGCATATTTTTTCTTTTGTCACGGTTAATTTTGGTATCCTCCCACTTTGCTGACCGCTGTGTCATATGTTTCTCGGCGTTTTCTTGGTGGGTTCTTGCGACCCTACTTACGTACAAATCTATACATATCATCCGCGCAACCTCGGGGACTATGTTGCCTCCTCTATTTCCACTTGTAATCCTCATACTTACTCACCTTTTCTTGCGCTTACTTGCTACTAGCACGAGGTGTTTCAGCCCTTATTGAAGGGCTGGGTGATAGGGGGCAGCCTTTGCCGCCGGGTTCCTGACCTGTTACACGGAATGTTTCGTCACTTTCCCGCACTTTAGGATGCTATTGGCTTTGTGGGTTCCCTGTATACTGGCTGTGATTTCTTGGGATGATCCGGCCCCTCCCAGCTCCATCCTCTCGGACCTTTACGCACTGACCTGGCTGAGCTGGATTTTGTCACGCTGTTTCAGCACTCAGCCTCGGATGTGGGTGTGGTTTTGCTTGTTTGATCCTTTATATGTGGTTTGATGATGTTTTATGAGTTTCGTATATGAACCATCCACTCGCACTCTGGATAGATCTACCACCTTGGTCCTATAGGATTTGTGACTCTCTTGATGGGGGTCGTATGCGATTTGCCCAGGTCGTATTAGATGTTGGCCTCTGTGTTCTGAGGAGGCGGCAGATGGGTACTATAATCTCCCTTAAGTGGAGCTTTGTGCCTGGTTTTGGTATAGAGTGATTTGGGCTTCGTAGATGGAATTTGGGGAGATTCCCTCTGATTGTATACTTCTACATCAGTGTCAGACAATAATGGTTTTGAGGGCTTTTGAGAAATGTTTTTCACAGGATTCTGCTGTGAACCGTCTGGCGGCTGGGCATTTTTTTTTAGTGGAGGGCTTCTTATTACATCATCTATTTCTTCATAGGTATATGGGGTTCGTGTTTAGGGCTGTGGGTCTCCCTTGGCCAAGCTTGGTGATTCCCACAGGATTTTCGGAAATCGTACCTTTCTTTCGGATTTTCACCAACGTGGTAGGCATATACGGTTCCTATTGGTAATATTCCCCATGATGTAATTTCTTGGATCTTTTTTCTTGTCCGGTGTGATATTTGCCCTGGGTCATGCAGCACAATGGTATGGAGTTGGATGTGGTTCCGTCTTCTTTGTGTTTAACGGGCGAGAGGTCTGTCCGAGCGGGGAGTCTGGCAAAGAACCAACTTGTTGGCTCATTGAGGTGGTGGATTGTGGTGTTTGCTTGGTTGCTAGTGCATTGAGGTCTGCTCCTGATTTGTTCATGCGTCCTGGTCGGGTTGGCGTTTAAGGGGGTCATCTGTTGGTTGCCAAATCTCAAGGGCGTTGTAACGGAGTGGGTAGATCAGGCCCTTGGCGCTGGCGGTTGTGCTAATGTAAGGCACCCAGAGCTGATACATGGCCCTCGGAGGAACTGCGGTGACGCGGAATCCCATAGTTTGGGTGTGGGGTAGTGGCCAGTAGGCAGTCGGTTGCCAGGAATGGGTTGTTATGTCGTTCTTTTCTCTTTCCGGTGAACCCATTCAGGTTCAGAGTGGGTAGGTTTGTCTCCTTGTGTTTTTGTAGGCAGGAGGGCTTGGTCCTGGTGTTGATGGTGAGCGTCATTGCACTGTGGTCTGACAGGAGGCATGAAATTATTTCAATCGTTTTTAGAGTTAGAGGGTGCGTCGGGGGCCCAGGGATAGTGTTCGAGGGGGAGAATGTTCCAGGGGGTGCGGAGTAGAAAGTGTATCCGCTGGTATAGGATGGAATGTTCGGTAGAGGTCTATGAGGTCCAGTTGGTATATCATATCGTTCAGGGACATAATGTCGACGCTTGTTTATTTTTTGTCCTGTGGACCTATCCAAAGGACTCAGGGGGGTGGGAAATCTCGCCACGAATGAGTGTGCTGGGGTGAGTCTGTGACTTGTGGTCCTGGAGAATTGGCGTTATAAAGTTTGGTGCACAAATTTGGCATATATAGTCATAATTGTGAAATCTTCGTGGTGGACTGTTCCTTTGATGAAAATGTAATGGCCTTCATTTTCTCCTCTGATTCGCTTTTTACTTTGAAGTCCATTTTATCCGATATTAAAGTAGCAAGGCACATGCTGTGCTTTTTTGGTAGCGTTTGCTTGGAATATTTTTTTCCATCCCTTCACTTTAAGGTGGTGCCCTGTCCTTGAAGGTAAAATGTGTTTCCTTGCAGACAGCAATATCGATGGAGGCTTCCTGTGTTCCTATCCAGTCGCCCAGGTCTATGTCTTTTGATTGGGGAATTTAGTCCCAAGTAATATTTAAGGTTATGACGGATAGGTTTGTGTTGCTTCCTTTGCCTATTAGCCATGCTGCGGTTTTTTTGATTTGGTTTTACGACTTCTGCAAGTTTGCGTTTTTATTTCTCTTTCTAATTGCCTGGGGTTGGTTGCTCTTTCCATTCTGATCTTTGAATTGGCTTCAAGTATTTCTTGAAGGGTTGGTTTTTCCGGACATGTTGTCTTTCAAGTTGTTTATGTCTGGAAGATTTTTCTCTCCTTCAACTTGAGTGACTTTTTGCTGGTAAAAGTAACCTGGGCATGGCATCCATTGTCCAGCAAACACGGGAAATAGCCTTGCTCCAGGTTCTTTCTTCTTGCCTTCATCGTTTGCTGTGAGAAGTCTGTTGTTATTCTGATATGTTTCCCCTTTATAGGTCACTTGTTGTTTTGTTCTTGTCGCCTTTGAAGAAGTTTTGGTCTTGGTGTGGGTTGTCCACAAATGTTAACGATGATGTGGCCTGGAGAATTTCTTTTTTCTGATCTGTCTGTTTGGAGTTCTATGTGGCTTGCTTGTATGGTTAGTTGTTTGTTCTTTTTATTGGGGAATTTTTCATCTATTTATTCTGTTGAAGATCTGATCATACCTTTCTCTTGGGATTCTTCTCCTTCCCCTATTCCTAAGATGTGGAGGTTTGATCTTTTCATAGTGTCCACACTACTGAGTGTTCCAGTTTTGTGTATGTTTTAAATTTTCATAATCTTAAAAAAAATAAAAATATTTTTTATTTGTTTCTGTGTGTATCCAAGGTCTGAGATATCTTGTTGTGCGTCCTCCATTCTGCTTCTGAGGCTTTTTCGCCTTTCCTCTTGAATGGAGGATGTTTTGATTGCCTTTTTCATTTCCTCTTCTGATTTCTTTATGTTTCTATTTCTTTTGAAGCTTCTCGATCTCTTTTTGTAGCGCTTTTGTTTGTTGCTGGTTGGGTTGCTTTTTCTTTTTCAGCAATGGGGATCTTTTCAGTGTTTCGACTTTCTTCCAGAGCGTGTCATTCTCGCTCTCTCTCTCGGTCCTCATTCTTTTTCTTAAGTTCTTTTAATGTGGTTCTTTATGATCTTGTAGTTCCTTGAGTATGTTCCCAAGTGTGTTTCTGATGTTCTGTGTCCTGGGGCAGCCCCGGAGGGATCCCACGGCAGGAGTCATCCATAGGGATGGTAGATCTTGGTGCATGATTATCCTGCACCTTTCCATGTAGTCTCTTCTTCGTGATCCTGGCATATGGGCTGTTTGTCCTTGCCTGTATTCCAATGTGAATCCTAAATCCTCTTCACTGTGTTGAAGGCGTCCTTTGCTTTGCTTTCAGATCCTTCTTCGTAATCTCAGTTGGCGGGGGGGGGGGGGGGGGGCGCACCTGCCGCTGGGCTCAAGAAATCTCAAATCTCAGAAGAGTCACACAAGCGTGCTTTAATACCGGCTGGGAGATAGACGACCGCCCCACAGCCACTAGATCTAATCAAGGCAAAGACCACACCTTTACTCCGCAGGCTGGGGGGATAACTCCAACCTCACAGCCAAAAAGCCCAATCAAACCAAAGACATCAGCACCAAACGATAAGCAGTCAGCTCGCCAAGGCACCCAGTCCCTACCTGTCGCCCCCTCTTCCTGCCGCTGGCTCAGGAGATCTCCACTTACTGACTCTTTAAGAAAGCCAAATATGCATAGTACTGAGAATCTCCAGTTGTGGAAAATTTTTTAAAGTGAACAGTACTTCATAGACCACACATACTTTTGGTGATGGCAGTTTGTAAAGGTTGTACGGAGCAGAGGCACAGACATACATTGTTATCTTACCAGACATATACACATAGAGAAACACCAATATAACGGTCGCATCAATGGTCTGAGAGAGTCCTTGATGTTTTTCACACATTTTTTTTATTGAGGCTTTGTGCATTGTAATACATCGTTTCCAATTCAGTTCAGGCAGATATCCCCTTCCCCTTCACCCCCACCCACACCCCAACCGAGATCTGCATTCTGCCATGACTGTCCTGCATATCGCTCTCATTATTTTTTTCCATTTTTTCTATAAGTGATAATCCATGAAGTACACAAGCATCCTTCATGTAGAACGCAATTTTTCAGGCTGTTTGCCCAACACCCACAGCCCCACCTCCCAGCGGGGGGTGAGGGGTTTGTATTTCAATCAGGTTGATCAAAATGAGGGTGTCCAGACTACATTGCTGTAGTCTATGCAACATGTGGACAGTCTATGCTAAGTCCATCCCTTTGTGGGTGCAACACACCTTGCTGCAGCCTCAGGTAAAATGGACACATACAAATATTGAGTTACCCACACATAATAAAAATGTTTTTATATAGCGGTTGTCCAATTGAGTAGTGAGTTTAAAACTAAATGCTAGTTAAACCTTCTCAAAAAGAAAGAAAATTTAGTCTGTTTTTGACCTTACTACATTCAAGGGTAAAATAAAAGTTATTTAAAATTTTTCTTAAAAATTGTCTTAGACCTGAGTACTAAGTAGGTCATTTGGATATCAGAGGTTCAAACTGCCCTGTGAAAGTTTAAATTCCACTTTGGATATGGAAGTTGTTTGTCTGTTTGTTTGTTTACACTGTTTGTCAGCCCCCCCAAGACAGTTTAAAATTTGAGGTAAGGTTAAAAAAAATGGTTAGAAAAAATTAATGCATAATTTCTTAGTGAATAAAGGTGTAGCTGTTAGATAAAACATCCAAATTCACATGCTGGTATTTTAAAAGCAGCTCACATGAAAAACCATGTTGTGTTAATTTGTTTTAAATTCATACCATTATTATAGTTCTATGTGGGGTGGTGATTCATTTTTTTTCCCCTCAGGGATAGTTTATAATAGTAAGGATTGTCCCTTATGTTCCTGGGTTATATATGTACAAACTGAAGCTGTAAATTGTGAACACTAAAAAGCACTATTGTGACATAAACATCATAATAATATATTAAAGGTAAATATACATTACTGTGAAAAAAAAAAAAAAAAAGAAAGCCAAATATTGACCACAACTCCAGTATGGGGGATTGGGGGGGGGCTTTAATCTAATCTGTCTCTTCATTTCTTTCTACATATTTGAAGCTATATTATATGTGGTGTGGAGATTTATGGAAACCTTGCATAATTTTAAGGTCATTGGCAGTACCATATAAATGTCATTTTTAGTGACAGGGCTGTATTATACACTTTCTATGCTATGTCAAACTTATTAATTTCTTCCTTTTCTGATAAGCATTTAAGTTTCCAAGGTTTTATTACAGCTAGCTCTGATAAGGACTTCTTAGCTGATACTGGAGGTTAAGGATTTATGGTAAACTAACTGGGGGTGATAGAAGTGAAGGGGAATAAGAGTTTAAAGTCAGCCTCCTGGCTTCATATAACCAGACTGTTTCTGAGGAAGTCTGTGTGAACTCTGAACAAGAGACTGGCTTCCTTACTCTTCCACTCCTGGTAACTGAGTGCAGCCAATGTGTTGAAGTATTTTTTCTGTTTACTAAAGCAATGTTTTTATCAGAGAAAATTGGAAAAAGATAACAAAAGTGAACAAAGAGGTTTAAAGCAAGCAAACTAACACACAGTGGCTTGTGCCTATAATCCCAACACTTAGGAGGCAAAAGAAGGAAGATTACTGGGAGCTCAAGGGCAGCTTGGGATATATGGTGAATACGAAGCCATCCTGGGCTATAGAGTAAGACCTTGCCTCAAACCAAAACAAACAACAATAAAACCAACAACAATAATAATTAAAAAAAAAGTGACACATGCTGTATTAGTTACTTTTCTGTTGCTGTGATAAAACACCATGACCAAGGCAACTTACAGAAGGGAGAGTTTATTTGACTTGTGGTTCCAGAGGGAGAAGAGTCCATCATGGTGGGGATGCATGGCAGGAAGCAGCCAAAGCAGAAAGCTGCATGTTCACATCTTCAAGCACGTGCAGGAAGCAGAGAGAGAAACTGGAATTGGGGCCAGGCTATGACTCTAAATGCCTGTCCCTAGTGACTTGATTTCTCCAGCAAGCCTGCACCCCCTAAACCTCCACAAACAGTATCACCAAATGGGGCCAAATGTTCAAATCCTTTGAGCCAATATGGTACATTTGTCACTCCAAACACCACAAATGCCCTGGCATTTTTTAATACTCCAAGTGGTTTGTTAATTGAAATGCAGATATGCATAACATTTATTTTCCATTTCGTTAACTTTTGATATCCTTGGAGACAAGGCTATTATCTTCTCCATAATATTCTTTCCTAACCAATTAGCACAAGACCTGACTAGTTAGTAACTGGTCAGTTAGTTGCCAAATGAATTGTGTATCCATAGTTTTCACTGACTGGGGACCATGAGTCTAGCCAGCGCATGAAGCTATATAGAGGCACAGCCAATAAGTAGTCCATTAAGCTACTACAACTGCTTTCTGTTACTATAATCTGCTCAAGCCATTAATTCACATCTGATTTCTGTGCTCCAGTTTTTCAACACTTCCCGTTGCTACATGTTTTTCTACTGGGTATTGATGATTCGCTCCTATGTGAAGGAGGTGGCAGGTGGGAAGACAGCATCACTGCACCAACGATGGTTGTGACTGCTTTCATTTCCCTGATTCAGAATGAGGAAGAGAGGGGACTTTATAGAGCCTGGCTCTCCAACTCCCTCTATTGTTTTTTTTTAATTTTTATTTATTTATTTTTATGTGTATGAGTGTACTGTCTGCATGTAGGTTGGTGCACCCATGTCGTGCAATGCCGAGGAGGTCAGAAGAGGACATCAGATTCCCCTGGAACTGGAGTTAAAGACAGTTCTCAGCCGCCATGTGGGTGCTGGGAATCGTTTTTATACAGGAAATTTTGCCGTGACTGATAGATCTTCCCTCCCTTCCCCAGAAGCTGGTGGTGACAAAGGGCTCAGCTGTGCCCAAGAGCCAGAGTTCTTCATGGATTCACCTGCCAAGAAAACTACCCTTGTTGACTCTTGAGAATGTTGACTTCCATATTTTCCATGCCTGTTCATGGTCTAATCTATTTCAAACATTACATAGAAGCACCTGCATCTTATGACCCGTGATAAGTGTTGTGTTAAAAACCTGTGTGACAGGGCCAGTGAGATGGCTTAGTACATAAAGATGCCTTGCTGCCAAGTCTGATGACCCAGGTTCAATCTGCATAACCCACACGGTAGAAGGAAAGAATTGATTCCTACAAGTTATCCTCTGACTGTGGTATGTGCATGCTTGCCCAATAAATAAATGTAAAAAAAAATACTGTGTGACAGAGAGTCATTACATGCATATTAAAGCCCTGTCTGCACCCAGTGATGTGATTTGCTGCATGTTACGGTTGGCTGGTTAGAATTGTGGTCCTTAGCCAGTGAAAACTATGGATGCACAACTAATTTGGCATCTGAACAGTTACTTGTCAGGCCTTATGCCAGGAAAGTACAGTATGAAAAAGAAGGTAAAGGCTTTGCCTTCAAAGAAAGAAAACCAAAAATTAACGAAATGGGAATATAAAAACAGAAGCTCTGATCTGCCCTTTCACTACTTGGTAGTTTCCAAATCCATCCAATCTCGCCTGACCTCTTCATTACTGTAACTAAACACCAGTTCTCTATTTCTCAAAAGCATGAGACTTCATGAAGCCTGTCTGGATTCCAGTTAAGACAGACTCATGTTGAACTGCAGTTCAGTAGACATCCACCTCATGTGTCTTCAAAACATGACAGTTCTACATGCTGCCCTGGGGATGTTTTCAAACAATATTTCCAAAGTGCATTTTTTTTGTTCCAAGTAATGTGAGTAGGCCTAGTAATTAACTCATTTCCAGCCAAGTCTGGAATATCAAAGGTTAGTCCCCAGAGATGGCAGTTAGCAAAAGAATGGGCACTCTTGTCTGAAAATTCAGCTGTGTTGAAAAGAAAGACCCAGGACTGGAAAATGGCCAATGGACTTACTTATTAACATTTTCAGTCTTTCTTAAAATTCTTCTCATGTCTAAGATGCCACTTATACTCAAGAATTCTGGTTTCTGCTGTGCCTGGTGGAGGCCTACTGCTGTGAGCAGAGCTGCTGCAATGCTCAGGGGTTCGTTCGGACTGACAGAGTGCAAAGTTAACTCCTTAACTGAAGCCTGCATTGCTAGCATTTCAGTCAAGGTCAGGGCCACCTAAGGCCATAGTGTGAGGCTCACAGAGGAAGAAGGAATTTCCAACACATATCTGCTCTGAGTGCTTAATCCTGACTGCAGCTGACTCTACAGCTTCCTCTCGAATGTTCTGGTTTTATTTCATCTAACCTTGACCTCTGACTTCACTGATTTTTCAAAGGTAGTTTTTTGTTTTTGTTTTGAGACACAGGGTCTTGTGTTACAGTCTGGCCTCGAGCTTACCAGAGATGACTTGAACTTCTGATCTTACGACTTCTCCTCCTAAGTTTATGTGGTACTGGAGAGCCAGCCCAGGACGTCATGCTACGCACTCTGTGCCCTTAGCCCTCAAATGTAGTTCTTGTAGTCTCCAGTTTTCACTCTAGTTTTCTGTCCTCAGGACCTGAGATTCTTCCTGAAGGTCTGGCTCAGCTCTGAAGATGAGGTCTGCAGAGCTAGATTCCTAAGGTCTAAAATGCCTACTCTCACCAACTCGGAACACCAATTAGCACATTCAGGCACGAGCTGTTTACAGTGTATTTTAGCCCGATTTGAATATACAGCAAGAAAAGAAGTGTACATTGGTTCCAGTACAAAATTAACACCTATGGGGATGAAATACACATGGCTACAGAAGGCACAGATCCTAGAGAAGAACCCAAGGCTGTCACAGTTCTAGACAAATGTAATTTCTTACTGTAGGCTGAATACTATCCTTACATCTCACTACTCATCAAAGAAGCTTCTTTTTTCAATGGATGGAGACTATGACAGTTTCACAACTGGTTGAACACAGAGAAAAAGAATAAGTGTCTGTGAGATGTCCAGGCCCCAAATGACACATCCACAATGGAACTTCTATACTCAAGGAACATAGAGAACAGCAGGCAGAGAGAACATTAATGCATCTCTCAACTCTTACCAGGGAAGCTTCCTCATTCAACAGTGATTAACACAAAAAGCCATAACTGACCAAAAAAAGGGAGAGAATAAGAGACTGCAGGGTGCATGTCCCTGTCTAGGACTCCTATTAAACTTCTGCCACTCAGTGCTCAGAGACCATTGAGGGGACGGAGAGACTGCAAAGAGCTAGCTGTGGTGGGTGGCCACGAGGAAACAGAGCTTTTCAGGTCGCTAGGAAATTGTTCATATGAACTTCTGGCAATGGTGACAGCATGCACAAGACTCATGCAAACTCAAGCCAGACAAAAACTCGGCTGAGAAGTCAGGAAATGAGCAAGAAGCCCCAACCCTAGCTGAGGAACTACGGAAGCTGGTCACGCTAGGGGAGGGAGAGTTGGTCTTCTTTAAGGGAGTGATGTGAGATAGAGTGACCAGGCTCCAGTGGATGGATGCACACTAAAGGACATCTAGGAACACAAACATGATTCAATAGGCCTTAATATATATGAAAGAATGCATGAAATTGGGTGGGGAGGGGGCTGGATGGAAGGGAACAAAAAGGGGAGGGGTCTAAATATGATCAAGATGTACAAAAAAATCAATAAAAAATTTACAGGGATAGAGAGGTGGCTCAGTGGTTAAGAGCACTTACACTTACTGCTCTTCTAGAGGACTGAGTTATGAGCACCCACATGGTGGCCGATACCCATCTGTAACCCCAGTTCCATGAGATCTAGTGTTCTCTGCTGGCCCCTTGAGGCACCAGGCACACGCAGGCAAAACACTCACATATGTAAAATAAATATAAATAAAACATTAAAAATGTTTAATTAAAACTTATTCAGAAATAAACAAGTTATTAAATTTTAATGTGAAAATTTTCATCATATAAACACGGCAATAGCATTTTGGAATGACAGTGGGTCCCACATAACAGCTCCTTCGTAGCATAGTAATAATCCAAGATTTTCCTAGACAGGAACTCCTGGGAACATGGACACCACATAGTACTCTTTGCATGAAACATGACATACATACTTTGTATAATTGTATAATATGCAAGAAACACTGACCAGTTTTCACAAAGAGAACAAATCCAAGAAAAAGGCCCTGGAAACCCTCTTCACACCCTTTGCTAGTCAGCACTGCCCCGAGGGCGAGGCCTAGTCTGACTTCTCAGAAGCTTTCTCATAACTTAATTTTGCTTGTGTCTGGAAGTTTAAAATCGTAGGATTGTGCAGTATGTGCTTTCGGATGTTGGTGGCACTTTGGCTTATCTTGAAGGATGAGGCCCCTCCTTGTGCACTGTACATTCTCCGAGGTGCTGTCATGCACAGAAGAACATGTATGCCAGCATTCACCTGCCAGACTGTAATGGACAGTCCACTTGGCTTGGATTCAGGTTCTTCTGAACAGTGATGCCATGAACACCCCATGCATAACTAACTTCTGGTGCTGATTTGTTGTTGTTGATGATGATAATTTATTTTTATTTATATGTATGCCTGCATGTATAAAAGTGCACCCAAGTCAACAGCTCCAGAGAGAGAGGACAGTTTTACTTCTCATCCACCTGTGCCCCTTTTCTAAGCCTAGGGAACAATCTGCGGAAGAGGGGGTGCGGTAGAATGTAAAGGCTGTGATTGGGGTGAACGGTGAAACTACAGCGATGTAGTCTGGACACTCATTTGATCAACTTGATTGAACAAACAACCTGTCACCCCCCACTGAATGGTGGGACTGTGGGGGTTTGGGCACAACAGTCTGTAGATTGGTTTTGCACGAAGGATGCTTATACTCATGGATTATCACTTATAGCTAAAAAATGAAAAAAAAAAAAAACCTGAAAGATGCAGGACAGTTATGGCAGAATACATGATCTGGGGTGGGGTGGGGGGGGGGGGGAAGGGAAAGGGAAATATGCCTGATCTGAATTGGAAAATGATGTACGAAATGCACAAACCATCAATAAAAATTAAATTAAAAAAAAAAAAAAGTGCACCCATGTCATGCAATGTCCTTGGTGGACAGAAGAGGGCACTGGATCCCCTGGAGCTGGAGTTTCAGACAGTTGTTACTTGCCATGTGGGTGCTGGGAATCAAACCCAGGTCCTCTGCAAGAATAGCCAGTGCTCTTAACCACTGAGCCATCTCTCTAGCCCCTGGTGCTGACATTTTTAACATTGCATTTTACTTAGGTCATTCAGATTCACTTTTGTTGCTTTTAATTAAAAACTCTGATATCTGAGTCCATAGCTCCTGCAATACCTCCAGGGTTTTAGACCTGAAGAGTTGAAAGCTGAATTCTTTGAATAGAGAAGGTAGAGTCTTATGGGCACAGGCGGACATGAAGACTCTTGTCATGATGAAAACTTTGATACCTATTTTAAAGATGACTTTGCATACAGTCGTTTCCATAATTTTGTAAATTTTGTATTTGGCTGATAGTAATATACTCGTGCCTCAGTCTAATGACGCTAGTGTTTAATGGGATAAAACTCTCTCAGCAGGTGTGTCTTTTATCTCCACCCAAGAAGTAGCAGTTCTTCCTGCTGGACAGACGCCAGTGGATAGACACTGGCTTCTTGCTATGTGTTAGATTCACTCTTCTGAATTTTTTTTCTTAATAATGAAAAAAAATTAATTGCAAATTTTTATTAAAATTTAGTACACACACACACACATATATATATATATATATATATATATATATATATATATATTACCTTGTTCTGGGTTTCATAAAAACAATTTCTTTCAAGAATCTCATGTACCTTGACTGTTTTTTCCACTTCTCTTTCTCCCTCCTTCACTCATTGGCCTCCCTTCTTCCCTCAGTTTCTATTCTTTCCTGTCATAAGTGGTTTTATGGGGCTAGATAGATGGCTAAATTGTTAAGAGCACTGGCTGCTCTTGCAAGAGACCCAAGTTCAATTCCCAGCACCCACATGACAGCTAACAACTGTCTGAAATTCCAGTTCCAGGGAATCTGACTCCCTCTTCTGACTTCCTTGGGCATTGCACAACATGGGTACACTTACATAGATTGAGGCAATACACTCATACACATAAAGATAATAAAATATTTTTAAAATGGTTGTGTGTATTTATATAAAATTTAGGATTCACAGGCCCAGATAGATGGCTCAACAGTTAAGAGCACTGGTTGCTCTTCCAGAAAATCCAGGTTTAGTTTCCAGCACCCACATGGCAGTTAACAACCATCCATCACTCCAGTTCCAGGAGATCTGACACCCTCTACAGGCATTGTAAGTACGTGGTGTGTATATACATCCAGACAAAATGCTCATACGGATAAAAGTTTTTAAAAACTAGAATTCAGCCGGGCGTGGTGGCGCATGCCTTTAATCCTAGCATTTGGGAGGCAGAGGCAGGCGGATCTTTGTGAGTTCAAGGCCAGCCTGGTCTACAGAGTAAGTTCCAGGACAGCTGGAGCTACAGGCGCGACCTGTCTCAAAAAGACAAAAAAAAAAAAAAAAAAAAAAAAAAAAAAAAAACAGAATTCACTTGCAATTTTGACTTATGTGTGGAGTATATATATGCATGTTTTGGAATAAAATTAAAAAAGAAATACACAAAGAGTAATTTAAGAGGTTTTTAAAAGTAATAAAATATGTGTCAAGCCCACATTGCAAACCAGATTTAAACATGGTGAAGTGATTGTTCATACATTATACAGTGGCAATTACCATGTAAATAGATTTTAAATAAAGTTATGTATTATTTTTAAAAAACTAGAATTCACAAACAATTAAAACATACGATATTTGGCTTTCTGAGACAGCTTATTTTTCTAAACTTGATCTTCACTTGTGTCTATTGTCTGGGAATTGATGTAGTTTCATTCTTCTCTATGGCTGACTAAAAACTCCTTGGTGTATATATGCCACATTGTCCTCATCAATTCATATGTTGATGGACACCTGGGCTAATTCTATTGCTTGGTTATGTCTTCTGAGATCCTTAAAGATTAAGCCCGAGTGTCATGCCCTCACAGTTTCTTATTAATGTGATTCATTAAACTGATATTTATATTGTAATGGTATAAACTTGTAAGAGCACTTTTGAAATAAAGTGCAATTGGGTCAACATTTATTTCTTATCCTTGTCTTAAATGACAGTGGCAAACTGGTTCAACTGGATGCTGGACTGATATGTATTGTTACCCGAAGAATCATTTACATGGAAAGCTGAAATGAATGATTTTCAGAATGTGGTCCTTTCAAAGCAGCAAGCATGTACATTGTTATAATCCAGTGATTTATTAATGAGTTTGTAGCACTTCCAAAGTCACCTCTTAGTCTTTGTTCCTGCATGTTTATCTGGGAAAAAAAACACACATATAACCAGAGGTCTGCAGGGGACTGGAACTATGTCAGCATTTCCAGCAGGTAGATTAGAGTGATGTTAATATTTAGCCTTTCTATTTTTCATGTTTTATATTGGAGAGAATTTGGGGAGTCAAGTACATATAGGTTCAGATTCTGGCTCCACCAACTCATTGGCTTTATGGCTTAACTCAGATAGCACTATAGGGAATATTTCTAAACCTTAGTGGCTAGAAATAAAACTGGAGTAATGACATTTATTTTACAAGGATTTGGAAAACTTTCATGAAGCTGTGGCTATAGAATACTAATTACTGTACTTGGTATAATGTATCTAATACATATGAAATTGTTTCCATCCCGGTTTATTTTTTTTCTTCTCTTTCTCAGCTCCAGATATGCTATTGAGCTTCTAAATATTTCTCAGTTATTTTGCACATGGTTGGATTTTGCTTCTGTCACTCTGTAGGCCATGACTGGTCTTTAAGTAGTGTATATAGCAATGTCTCTCAGGGAAATTGCCCACTCAGCATCTCTGTTGGATGTATCACCCCCATCTCACCCAGCCAGCAAGTCATCACCAACTGACCAGAGTTGTGCATCTGACTCAAGAGAAACAGACTCATAGTCTGGCTAGGGACATACATTGCTAAAAGTGCAGCTGGACACAACCAGCGATCCCTGTTGGAAGTGGGAATTGGCAGATGCTGGGGTGGCATCTGAACAAATGTCACCAGTGAGAGTCAGGGCATGCACTGAGACCTTGGGAGAGAGAAGGCTGTGATCATGTGGAAGACGCTGATCAGGAGAAAAAGACCTTCTTAGGGCCAGAGGATGGGCCCTGAGAGCCCATCTGATTCAGATCCTGTGAGGAGCTCCATTTCTCCTGAGTGCCAGGAGCATGCATGCCTCTGTTCCTTGAAGAACTGAAGAAAACCATCACTACCAAGCACACAGAAGCACATTCTCCCCCAAGAAAACAGACACTGTCCTGCCCAGATCTCTTGGTAATGAACACCTTCTAGATCATTGGCTTTAGGGAGATAATGAAGGACTCAATCACATGACAAACGAGATGCCATTTAAAGGTTAGGCTTCAAACTGTGATATTTATAGAATTAGACTTAATCATGAAATAGAAAATAAAGAATGGGTGTACCAAATAATACTGCATTGTTTTGTCTACGCTTTTGTCTGTTTCTCCTTGTGGTCCTAGGAAGACAGCATTACCAAACTGGGATAAAAAAATAAATAAATAAAAAATAAAAAAAAAAAAGGCTGTGTGTGTGAAAGTGTAATGATTTCACATGGCAACAACTTTATTTGCTGTCAAAGTCTTCTAAGCTCAGATGTTTGGGACAAAGCTAAGAAGACAGGGCCAAGCAAAACAAGATAATTTTTTTGCTCGTACATCTGTCAGTAGTTTGAGCGTGTCAAATTGGATGGCACGCATGTGTAAGCCCCTGGCAAACATTAAAGAGATCACCTGTGAATTCTCTTTCATGAGCCGTATAAGCCACTGAAACAATTTAGCAGATGGCAGTGAGGTTTCGTTTGTACTGAGACAGAAGATGAGGCTGCCTCCTCCCAAGGCAGTTTGCCGTTTGCACAGATGATAGGAACACACACAGTTACTAAAAGAGGGTGCATGCTCCATATCAGGGTGAACCCGCCTAGTGTTTTGATTACTGTGCTCTATTTTTCTAACTTATATTACTAACTTACATTGCTATTATTTGTTTAGCACTTCCAATGTACAATCCCATAATGCCCAAGGTTTTCTTCCCTTTCCATTTCTTCTATTGTGAGCCCCTCCCAAAGGAAAGAGATTCTGTCTTTTCCATCTGTTCTTCATCAGCGTTGGAGGCAGTGGTTGGCTCACAAAGAGAGCTCAGGAGATACTTGGTGAATTCATAACATTGTAGCTTGTTAATCTCCAAAGGGGATTTAATCCTTTAAAGTTGATTGAGGCAGAGAGTGTACAGAATGTGATTGGCCTTAGCTGCTAGCTCTGATGTTATTATCTGTACCTTAATTAAGCAACCTAGCCTCTGAGCTAGGTCCTGACCTGTGCGATGGGAGTGACATCACTGCCTTCCAGGTGTCCTTTGAGGCTGCCCAGATGGAGTGTATGTGACCTTCCTGGCACGGAGTGGTATCTGGGCTCTTCAAAAGGATTGAAAGAGAGGAGATGCTGAGATTCTGAGCCGGGCTCTAGTCTCAGTTCTGGTCCTACTGTATCATGCACAGAAGTCATACACACGGATTGTGGCAGACAACACACTATTGCCAAGAGAAGACATATCACTGGAATTGCTAATACTAAACTAATTCACTCAAAGGACATATACAACCAAGATGTCCAAATTCCCTTAGGAAGAAG
Organism: Rhizomys pruinosus; assembly: GCA_009823505.1. Lineage (NCBI taxonomy): Eukaryota > Metazoa > Chordata > Mammalia > Rodentia > Spalacidae > Rhizomys > Rhizomys pruinosus. The sequence continues at coordinate 1,183,809 of VZQC01012004.1, forward strand.
AGAATTAAATTTTAAAGAAACTCAGGATGAGAAAATTTCTGTAGCTGAGCACCAAACCAGCTGTGTGTTTCCTGGAAACCAGGGAAAAACAAACAAACAAATAAAAACATGATGTTTTACATAGTTAGCATTTTTAGTCATAATTAGGCAATTAAAGCTGTTCTGTCTAGCACGGGAACTGATAGCCACCTGGGGCTACTGAACATTTGAAATGCAGGGGGCCAGGATGGAAATGTGGCCTAAGAGAAAATGTGCCAGTTTAAAAAATATATTTTATGCCGGGTGTGGTGGCGCACGCCTTTAATCCTGGCACTTGGGAGGCAGAGGCAGGCGGATCTTTGTGAGTTCAAGGCCAGCCTGGTCTACAGAGTGAATTACAGGACAGCCGGGGCTCCAGAGAGACCCTGTCTCGAAAAGACCCCCCCCAAAAAAAGATAATATCAAAAAGTGAATTATCCCATTGATAACAATTGTATATTGATTAGACATTTTCTTGTGGTATTTTGGTAATTACAATTAAATAAAACATTATTAGCTGGGTGTGGTGGTACATGCCTTTAGTTCTAGCACTCGAGAGGCAGAGGCAGGTGGATCTTTATGAGTTCAAGGCCAGCCTGGTCTACAGAGTGAGTTCCAGGACAGCTGGGGGTGGGGGGCTACAGGAGACCCTGTCTTGAAAAGACCAAAAAAAAAAAAAAAAGAAGAAACAAAACATTATTAAAACTGCATTTCACCCTTCTATTTGTTAACTTTTTTTAGTGTGGTCTTAGAAATTTTTTTAAATTCTAGAAATTAAAAAATTACTTTATTTTTTTTAAGTATTTATGTGTGTGTGTGTTTGTGCATGCGTGTGCATGTGTGTGTTTTCACGCATGCCACTGCCCATTTGTGAAGGTTAGAGGACAACTTTCAGGAGTTGGTGCTCTCCTTCCTCATGCTTAGATAGGATCTCTTTTGTTCCCAGCCGCATGACACAGCTAGGTGGGCCAGCAGCTGCCAGCTGATTTTCTTGTCCCCAGTTCCCGTCTTACTGAAGGGTGCCGGGATGACAGATGCATCCACTGTACCTGGGTTTTCCATGTGCATTCAGGAGACTGAACTCAGGTCTCAAGGCACTTTCACCCATTCAGCCATCTTGCTGATCATAATTTTATTATTATTTTTTATTCTCAGACTGTGATTTTTACTCTAGAAGTTAAATAAGGGCTTTACATTTCTGTAGGCACAGGTGAAGGTACACGGGGCTGTAGAAGAGTAATAGAAAAACGATGGGAAATTTCTTGGTGCCTGAGAATGAGAAAGGTCCAATTCAAGGCCTAATGCCCAGGGCTGCGTGGAGTCAAGACCATCGCTGGCCATCAAGGGAGGTGGGAAGTCCTTTTTTGAGAATCAGTCCTCCCAAGAAATAGAAACTGCAAAGGCAGAGACTCCCCTTCCCCTATAAACCGACACAGAGGCAAAGCCACTGCCAAGCACAGCCTGGGACTTTGTGGGAAGGGGTGGTGGGGAGTGCACTTCCAGAGAAGCTGGAACTGCTGCCCAATAGGGAAGTCCTTCAGCCTCCACTGTGCTCCACCATCAGCCCACCACCAGAGGAGTGTAAAACTATAGCTCAGGGTTGGAAATCACAGCTGCAGGTTCATGGGAGGGGACCACAGCTCCAGCATCACGAGGATTAAGATTGTATATAAAATATCCTGTGAAGCTCATATTTTTTGGCTTATATCAGGTGTCTATTGGACAACACTGAACAAAGAAGACAAAACTTTGCTTTTATCTCACTAAGTAGATTGTTATATATAATATATAATGTATTTTTGAGACAGGTCTCCTTTTAGTCCCAGCCGCTCTGGAGCTTGCTATGTAGACCAGGCGGCCTGAACTCACAGAGATCTGCCTGCCTCTGCCTTCTGAGTGCTGGGCAAAGGCTTGCGCCGCCATGGCTCTGTTTATATTTTATTATCAAATTATATATAATATAGCATAATAATATAACAGGAATTATTAGTACATGATATAAATAATAGAACCGTATTGATATACAATAAACTGTTACTAAGAGTAAATGTTATTGTTTATATTAATTTTTATCATATCAAAAATGGAATTGGGAGGCTGGAGAGATGGCTCTGCAGTTAAGCTAGCTGATTTTGCAGGAGACCAGGGTTCAGTTCCCAGAACCACATGGTAAGCTAACAACTGTCCATAACTCTAGTTCCAGGTTAGCTGACGCCACCTCTGGCCTCCTCCCAGATTGCATGCACCAGTAACTTAGACACATGCAGGAAAAAACATTCTTATACATAAAAATAAATATCTTAAAATGGGATTAGATTACTAATATCTTCACCTACAACTTCCAGGCAAGTTTGATAAGTATCTTGATGAGAGAGGAGTAATAACGAGACTGTACCACTTCCTGGACACTTGCAATGATCATCATAGTAACTGCCAACCACCGAATGCTTCCTCCTGCACCAGGCACAATACAATACAATATAATTCAAATTCCTATGTTGTATGTTTGATTCATACATTGGACCAGAAACTCTGACTACCCAATGGTAAGATATAAAATGGTGAGTTCCAGGACAGCTGGAGCTACAGGGAGACCCTGTCTCAAAAAGACCAAAAGAAATAAAGAAAGAAAGAAAAGAAAAAAGAAAGAAAGAAAAGAAAGAAATAAGAAAAAGAAAGAAAAGAAAGAGAATAGAAAGAACTGCAAAAGAAAGAAAAGAAAAATAAAGAAAAAATACAAAAGACAGAAGGAGAAGAAATAAAGGAAAGAACAGAATCGAATTTCTCTTTCCTGAGTGAGGGGCCAGACAGCATACAGATCAAGAAGTAAGCCCTGCTTTAGAATGTGTCTCCTAGGTCTGTCAGTCAGCTATCACGCGCTCCCTTTCCATCTCAACAATGGCAGAGTATTTAAAAGTCTGTAACCCGAAGGCTGGCCATGATTTGTACCTGCAGACCAGACACTGAATGAGTGGTGGCTCAGCTGGTTTTACTGTGACCTCACTGGGTCAAAATAAGCTGAGTAAGATTAATAACTAAAGATATAGGTTTTGCTCTGACTAAAAAGCATCTTGAAATTTTGTGAAATGCTCAAGTATTTTGAAGAAACATATAGCTTGCCTTGAATCTGAGTGCATTAAGAATAAAAGAATTTCGGGCAGGGCATGGTGGTGCATGCCTTTAATCCTAGCACTTGGATACTTACCTGGCAGGGAGATACCATGATCAAGAAGGTGGTTTCCCAGGGCGGCTCATCCATTGCACTGGGATGTGCTGGCCCCTGCGATTTCCCCAAATGCAGGAACTCGACTGCATAATTTGGGAGTGGGGGACTGCGTCCCTGCTCTCCCCTATTAAAAAAAAAATCCTAGCACTTGGGAGGCAGAGGCAGGCAGATCTCTGTGAGTTCAAGGCCAAGCCTGGTCTACATAGTGAGATCCAGGAAAGCTGGAGCTACAGGGATACCCTGTCCTCAAAAGACAAAAAAAAAAGAATAAAAGAATTTTAAGCCGGGTGTGGTGGCACACACCTTTAATCCCAGATTTTTAATTTTTATGTGTATCTAACCCCGATGTGCCTGGTGGTAATGCCTTTAATCCCAGTTACTTGGGAGGCAGAGGCAGTTGATCTACATAGCAAAATGAAAGACAGCCTGGTTACATAGACAATTCCAACCAGCTGGACTACAAAGACCCTGTCTTCAAAACAAAACAAAACAAAACAAAAACAAAACAAAAACAAATACAAAAAAATTTTTTTATGTTTTTATGTTTCTCATTATATTTCTATTTTCTTGCATGCAGGTGCCCACAAAGCCAAAAGAGGATGTCAGGTCCTGAAACTGAGTTACAGGTAGTGTGAGCCATCTGATAAGGATGCTGGAACAAAACCCTGGATCTCGCAAGAGCATTAGTCTCTCTTAAGCACTGAGTCATCTCTTCAGCCCCATAAAAGTTTTACAAGAGGTAAAAGTGCAGAATAGAACAAACAAATTTGATCCTTTTGTTCCTAGCCCTCCGCTCCCAATCGAGACCCAGAGAAAAAAATAATTTACAAAAAATTTAACATTCATTCACAAGTCAAAAATGGGATGGTCCTGCTCTGAATGTGAAGGTCAGGAAGAACCACAAATGTCTTGCTTCAATTTGAGGTTTCAAAAGCTTTGGAGATGGAGAAAACTTAGAACCAATCAAAAAGGGTTGTAGAGATGGTGACACACTGGGAAAAATGACTCTATTATACAGAGACCAGAGGAGAGCGCACTAATTTGTTGGGGAAAGGTGTTATGGTTTCAATCTGAAGTGTCACCCCTGACTCTCACTCTCTGGGTGGTGCAACTGTTTTGGTAGGCTGTTGGAACCCTTAAGAGGTAGTCTGGCTCCTCCAAGTAGAGGAAATGACCTTTGAAAGTTACACCTGTGCCTGATTCTAGCCACGCCCTCTCTGTTTCCTGATCCATTCCATTGCTATGTAAATCATTTCTACCACCTGCTCCTATGGTTGCAAACTCTTCCATGCCTTCTTTAATATGATAGATGATACCGTCAAAAAAAAAAAAAAACATGAGCCAAAATATCTTTCGTTTCCCTTAAGGTCTTGTGTTTTTGTTTGTTTGTTTTTGGTTTGTTGTTTGTTTTGGTCTGTTTGAGACGGTCCCCATAGTCCCACTGGCTGGAACTCACTATGTAGACCAGATGGTTTTTGAAGCCACAGAGATCTACCTGCTTCTGCATCCCGAAGTGGCTGGGAAAAAGGTGTTTTCATTCACACCTGGCTTAAGTTATTTCTTAATAACTGTGACACAAGAGTAGTTAAATCAAAAGTGGAGAAAATTAATAGGAATTTAAATATGTGTACGCTGTTGCACAGGACACCTGGACACAGTAGGGTTCCATCTCCATCAAAGCTGGACAGAGCAACAACTGGCCTTAACATTGTCTTGAATGTGGACTGTGATCCTAAACTGAGATTGGTTCTTCCCAACCTGACTTGTCATGCAGTGTCCTTAGCTGCAGCTGGGAGGTACCATCTCTACAAGCCATTCATTAGACTCTGCTTGGAGAGGCCTGTGATAGTCTGGGAGTGCTTAGTGAGGGGAAACTGGTGACTGTACAACAGCAGCATTTTAAATGTAGCTCTCTTTCTGGAAACTGTGGTCTGCACAGGGGTCTTAGACCACAGGTTTCTGGAATTTAAGATGCTCCATCCATGGTTTAGTCAAATCAAAACACATGCAAAGCCAGGCATGGCAGTGCACACTTATAATTCCAGGCAGCACTCAGCAGGCTGAGACAGAAGGTTACTGTAAAGTTGAAGCCAGCTGGGCGAATAGTGATTTTCAAGTTCAGCATATAGTGTGAGACCCTCTCAAAATTCCAAACCCAACCAAACCACTTGTAAGAGTAGGAGAGGGACTGTTGCTCTTCTTTCTGTAGGATTTAGTCTAAAGGAATGAGCAAGAGGTCCAGTAACAAACAGTCCATGACTACAAAGGAAGTCCTTCCCCATGAATCTAAGGACTTTCTTCAAGCCCTGATGACATTGCCAGGTATAAATGTTGTGAATTTGAGCGTTTCTCAATCATGGAGATTAATACTTTAATTCAATGACTCTTTGAACTGAACTAGTAAAAGTCCCTGCTACCGCAGTGTCTATTTGAATTTCCAGAAGACCACCTTTTTTTTTTTTTTTTTTGAGACAGGCTCCCTAGTAAGTCCCAGCTGGCCTGGGAGCGCGCGCGTAAAATCAGGCTGGCCGGAAACGTACAAGATACCACCGCCTCTGCCGCCCAAATTCAGGAGTAAAGCGTGTCACCACCAAAAAAGAAAAGGGGGGAAAAAAACCACTCTTAAGGTAGTTAATGGAGGGGACAACATAAGTGGTAAACCTATGGAAATCCAGAGGACATGGAGCCTCGTCTCTTGATCAAATCAGAGGATACTCTCTGAACATGTGGGAAGAGCGCAGTTGAAGGCTGGCTGTAGTGTTAGTTCATTTCACAAACGCAGCAACTGCTCAAATAAACAGCGTCAGTAAAAACCACTGAGTGCCAGAACCGTAAAGCTTGGGAGTAGTGAGGCCCTTACCATCACTGCACATGATGATCTCTGTTTTTCTTTTCTTCTTCTCGCTGATCCTCGTCTTTTTTTTGTTTTTCTGCCTGCTGGATCTATGGTGACGCTGTCCTGACTCACTCGACCTGCCTCCCGATCTGAGGGCGCCTAGAGGAACTTACCAGAGATGCTGCAACCCACTCACCAGCCACTGCCTGGCGATCGAGAGAGCATGTCACTTCATCGGTGTTTCGATTGGCTTTGTTTTGGTTTTTTATTTTGTTTCGTTGTGATTTATACGTCTAAGAGACAGGGTCTCCCTAGCCCTCAGCTGACCTGGAATCACTCTGAGACCAGAGGTGGCTGAACGTCACAAAGAGTCCACCTCCCTGCCTCGCGAGGATGGGCTGTAAAGCGACATGGCATATGCAATGGTGACAAGTTCCACTGCCATAAAGGACACCCCCTCATTCCTACATGACTGTGACGTCATATTGATCCCTAAGTGAGAAATAGGGCCTTTAGACTCCGGAACTGAGATGAGCAATTGCGTGTTGTTTTTTTTTTGGCGTTCGAGACAGGGTCTTCATGTAGCCCCAAGTGTCCTGGAACCGTCTCTGTTAGACCAGGCTGGCCTTGAACCACAAAGACCACCTGCACTCGCCCAACAAGTGCTAGGTGATAAGGCAGGGGCCCCCACGCCGGCGGATGAGCATTCTTGAAGACAAATATAGATTCATGAAGTAATAGGTTGATGGCAGAGACATAACCAGTAACAGTGTTAAGATGGAGATGAGAGAGCTCTGGTTTGATCATGGTGACAGTGACAGACCGGTTAGAGGACAATCTGGAGGCCGTCCAGAAGATCCTGTGGCCCTTCCCATGAGTCAACTGGACATGGTGGCATATAGGAGGGTCCCTGGGGCTGATGCTTAGTTATTATCAGCGACAAACCACAAAAGGCTAGCTAATGGTCTATGATGGGAAAACACATAGCGCTAGTGACCCTGGGGCCGTACTAGGCAACTGGCCGGCTCATCAGGGTAGTCCTGGGCGTGCTCAGGCGTCGACAGCCCCCACTGCCTCGTCGACGGCCAGTAGGGCTAAACAGCCTGACAAGGTGGCACCCTCACAAGTCTAGAGGGCTGAGCCCGAGGGCATGTGTAGACTCTTGGTCTTCCATTCTGTTTTGTTTATTGGTCGATGTCGGAGACAAGTGCCCTGTCCGCCAAGCGGCCTGAACTCCACTCTGTAGCCAGCCTGGCGCGTGAACTCACAAAGAGCTGCCTGCCCGCCCTCCAGAGTTGGCTAGGAAGGATGAAAGGCGTGCACCAACACGCACACCGTCCTGGTTTGTTTCAGTGGTCCAGCGTGTCGTTCTCTCCGTTTATATAATCGAAGATAATATAGAATAAGTGTTTATTTTTTTTTGTTGTTTCTTTATTGCCCTTTGGAGACAGGGCGTCCTGTTAGCCCCACTAGGCCGGGAACTCACAGTAGACACGGCTGCCGCCTGTGAACTCACCGAAAATCTGCCGCTCCCTGCCTGCCCAATGCTAGGTACTAAGGGGGCCTGCGCACCACGCCCCCATCCAACGTAATAGTAAGAGAGAATGCAAACAAAGGAGAATCTTTGCCTATTCCCCACACCCGTTAAAAGCTGCAGACCAAGGGGGCTGGAAAGAGCTTGCTCAGTGAGTTAGGAGCCTGGCTGCTCGTGGGAAACCAAGGTCCAACCCAGAACCTACATTGGTGGCTGACAACATCCATTAACTCTCCGTTCAGGTGAACGACCCCACTCTTCTGACTCCTGGATATTAAACAGTAGAAAAAAAAACACAATGACATGAATAAAAAATTAAAAACAAAAACATGATACAAAAAGAGCGTGAGTCTAGCTGGAGGTGAACAAAGGGCTACCATGGGGAAATTAAGCTCACCAGGAAGGTGTGCACAAGGAAGTAGTCTTGTAAGGTGTGAAAACCAGCACTTAGGGAAAAATGAGCTGCCTGGAGAGGCTGAGGAGGGAAGTTTATTTAAAGGGTTGGCTACTGCAGAAGCTATCAAACACTTAGGTGCCATGATGGTATCACCGAGTAGGTATGCCTGCTTGTCTTTCCTCCAGCTAGATTGCACACTGCCGGGGATGGTGACATTTCCCTCCATGGCTAGCATACAGCCATGTACACAGCAGCAAGCATCTAGGAAACGAGGTTGTAAATGTGTTCAGAAATCAAAGGGGATATTTTCAGTTGTTGAAGTTGGGTAGTAATGAATAAGTCTCTCGCCTCTCTCTCTCCGCCCCTCTCTCCAATATATATATATATATATATATATATTCTCTATCACTATCTGCTGATGGTGTTTGTTTGAGTCAGGGTATCCCTAAGTCCCAGCAGGCCGGGAACCTGCCTTTGTAGGCTAAGATTGCCATTGAACTCTGCCTCCCACAAGTGCTGGGATTTAAAGACATGTGCCACCAAGCCACCATGCCCGGGCCTTTAAAATATGTATTTAAATCACTGTTACCCATCATCTAGATAGTTTCTGTGCTAATACTTTGTGAACGCGTAAGAAGGGGCTGTCATGTTTTCCTTGCCTTGTGCCTGCTGTTGCCTACCATTTCTGTTTTGTTTTTGGTGCTGGGGCATCCACCCCGGACTTCCATGTGCTACGACCCCACTTCTACCACACGGCCGTTGGAGTCCTCAACAACAACGTTCTTTATTCCACTCCGCACGCAGCATTTTTAAAGCAATAAGTTTTATCCTACTTTAGAGTGCCTAAGAGGCACTTCTCTAAAAGGGAAGAGGCTGGTTTGCCAATGCATTCTAGAGGAATTGGCTGTTATTATTAGGAGATGAGGTCATTGAATTTGGAGGCCTAATAGCAATGGGCAGCTGGCCCTGGTCCCCAGATGTGCTCTGGGAAGGATTCATCTCTGTGAACATGTGAACGGGGACGAGAAAGAATGATGACAAGGTTCCTGGTTGGACTCAAGAATTAAGGGCAAGAAATGGGGAAATAGTGTGTTGGAAACAGGGGCAAATCGCACAAATGCATCATTCTATTTTCAAACATGGATCAGCAACTTTACGTTACTTCCTAGGAAAGCACAATGGTTGCTTTGTTTTCCAAGAGGAAAGGGATAAACTCCAGAACTCTGCTGAGGGAGCTGCTCAGTCTCCCACAAAGCGGCCCTATTGTGGCCCAGGCTCTCTCCAGATCATAAACAGCCACCATGCTTACCTGACTCTGTCGAACAGAATCCACAGGCCTGGCAAGCTGCAAGACCTGGAGCAAGTCTGGAACCTGAGACCTCTGACATATCAACACTTCTCATACTCATGTGTACCACGTTGAGCAACCAACAAAGAGTGAGGGGGAATACCCCTGTTTCGTATGAAATTGAAATGGGATCAAAGTCAGTGCCAAAATAGAGAGATTCTGCCTGTAGCCCAAGGTCTCGGTGCTTTGAGATGTACCAGGGGCTAGATTTCTCAGCCTAGGCAGACAGCCTCACTTTACGGAACCTTAGTGATTCTGAAATATGCCCTCTCATTTTGACAGTTTGTATGGTATGGGGTGTGTACAATTAGGACTCTAAGCAGACTGGTGATGAGGATGATTCAGAGCCCAACCTTCACCCACCTTTCAACTCTGTCACCCAGAGACTCTCAGAGTCTGTCCCCAACCCTTGCACCTTTGCTTCCTGTCTTTCCTTCTCTCTCAGTGCTCTTCCTGCCCTCTTAGCTTAGTGACATCTCTTTTGTCTTCTAAGGTCCTTCTCAGATGTCAACTTGAGCTTGCTTCCCCAAGTGAGCTTTCCTTCTCTCTTTATATTGCTTTGTAACAACTATGGCAGTCCATCGGTCATATGATTCAATATACTCGCTTTTCTGCCCCAGGTACAGAATTAGACACACGAACAAGGATGCAAAGAAAAGTCAAGTGCTAGCCTGACAATAGGTTCTGGTTTGCACACTGACGTGGTTATTTCTAGCATGCATATGAGCACATCATCATGTAAATTCATATAACAGGCTTTGATCTGAAATTTATAGGCAATTCTTTACTTTTGTATAGAGATGCATTATATGTTTACTAAATATGTAAACATACAACATAGTGTATATGTATGGTAGAGTTATAAAAGTATGTCTTTTGCACTTAGAATTTGTTAATATGACCAAAATATTTTATCGATCTATCTATTTCTTAGTTTTTTTTGAGACAGGGTCTTCCTGTAACACAACGGGCCCGGGAACTTGGTATTTAGACCAGGCTGGCTCAATCTCAGGGTCTGCCTGCCTCTGCAGTGCATGTGCCACTATGCTGGACTGTAAAGGAACTTATTACATAGTGGTCTTGGTCATATCCAGAGTTTAAGGATTCTTGGAGGTATCTGATGATCTGTGTTTCCATGGAGACCTCCAAGGGAGGCTGATGGCCCAGTGGCAGACCTTCAACCCTTAAACAAAAGGTGTGTCATCACCTGCTTCCAGCTCTGCTTCTGCTGGGTCTCTTCCAGAGCTGGATTCCCTGAGATTGATCTGGTGTGTCAATATCGCTGGTCATGGTGCCCAGTTACCTGATCAGATGTTGTCTGGATGTTCTTCAGAAATGTTTCTTAATGAACAGACATTAAAAGCTTGTGGGCTTTTGAAAAGCAGACTGACCTGCCTTCCATCATGTGGGTGGGCCTAATTCAAGCAGTTGAAGGCATACAAGAAGGCAAAATAGACTTCCCCCGAGGATCAGAGGGTCCTGTGGGCAGTCTGCCTTTCCATAGGAGCTGCAGCACTGACTCTTCCCCGGGATTCTATCCACTTTGAAGTCTTTGAACTTGCTAGTCTCTGTCATCACATGAGCCAGTTACTTCAAGTAAACCTCTTTCTATTTGTCTATATACGAGCTATTTGATTCTGTTTCCTGAGAGAATTCTGACTAATACAAAAAGAATTACTTGCCTCACAGTATGTAGAGAGAGATGAGGGTTCAGTCAGGGAGCCCTCAGAAAAACAGATTTCTAGTCTGCATCTCCAGAGAGTCTGACCCTAACAGTGTTTGGGTGGGACCTGAAACCAGTATTTATAGGATACTGGGCTATTTTTTTAGTGTGTGACCCTAATTCCTCTCACAATGTAAGTTGCTCTGCACTGCGAAAAGCTCCCCCAAATAAAAGTAAAGCAACCCTTCTGGTCTAGAGTTTACAGTTCAAGTGAGAACTTCTATGTTGGAGTAATACCATCACAGTGACCTGGGTTGCATAGTGTCCCCCTAACACACATGTCTTTTCTGGAAGCTCTGATTGTGACCACATTTAGAAGGAAGGTTGTTTCGGGTGTAATTATCTTAGATGAGGCCGTAACAGAGGAGGGTGGGACCTTAATCCAGTCTGACTGATGTCCTTAGAAGAAGAGGAAAGGAGACACCAGGGGCAGACATGGATGGAAGGAGGCCATTTGACAGAGCTTGGAGTTATGCAATTGGAATGCCAGTAATTGCCAAGGAATGCCAAGGATTGGCAGCTCCGGCCAGAAGCCAGGGGAAAGGCTTGGGAGAGGCTATATGTCCCAGGTCCCAAGAAAAACCCCCACCTTTCTTATATCTTGATTTTGAACTACTGGCCCTGAAATGTGAAAGGATAAATGTCTGTTGCCTTAAGCCACCCAATTTGTGGTACTTTGTTCTGGCAGTCCTAATAGGCTAGCATACGTACCCATTGTAAACAGGTAGACAATTGGGCACAATATACACAGTTGGCATTGGACACTGGACAATTGACAAAGCACACATATGGTCCTTAGAAAAGGCAGACAGATGGGTGGGGCGGCACCCAAATGAACCACCACTACCATCAAATGCCCGTACCTTGAAAAGCTCTGCAATGGGGTGCGGGCATGGGGTGCAAGCCTTTAATCCTACACTTTGGGAGGCAGAGGCCAGGTGGATCTTTGTGAGTTTTCAAGGCCAGCCTGGTCTAGCAGAGTGAGTTCAGGACAGCTAGGGGGGGGCTAAGGGGAGACCTTGCCTTGAAAAGACAAAAATAAATAAATAATAGAATAAANAGGACAGCTGGGGGTGGGGGGCTACAGGAGACCCTGTCTTGAAAAGACAAAAAAAAAAAAAAAAAAGAAGAAACAAAACATTATTAAAACTGATTTCACCTGTCTATTTTTACTTTTTTTAGTGTGGTCTCTAGAAATTTTTTAAATTCTAGAAATATAAAAAATATTACTTTATTTTTTTTAAGTATTTATGTGTGTGTGTTTGTGCATGCGTGTGCATGTGTGTGTTTTCACGCATGCCACTGCCCATTTGTGAAGGTTAGAGGACAACTTTCAGGAGTTGGTGCTCTCCTTCCTCCATGCTTAGATAGGATCTCTTTTGTTCCCAGCCGCATGACACAGCTAGGTGGGCCAGCAGCTGCCAGCTGATTTTCTTGTCCCCAGTTCCCGTCTTACTGAAGGGTGCCGGGATGACAGATGCATCCACTGTACCTGGGTTTTCCATGTGCATTCAGGAGACTGAACTCAGGTCTCAAGGCACTTTCACCCATTCAGCCATCTTGCTGATCATAATTTTATTTATTTATTTTTTACTTCTCAGACTGTGATTTTTATCTCTAGAAGTTAAATAAGGGCTTTACATTTTCTGTAGGGCACAGGTGAATGTACACGGGGGCTGTAGAAGAGTAATAGAAAAACGATGGGAAATTTCTTGGTGCCTGAGAATGAGAAAGGTCCAATGTCAAGGCCTAGATGCCCAGGGCTGCGTGGAGTCAAGACCATCGCTGGCCATCAAGGGAGGTGGGAAGTCCATTCTTGAGAATCAGTCCTCCCAAGCAAGAGTAGAAACTGCAAAGGGCAGAAGCATCCCTTCCTCCACTATAAGCCGACACAGAGGCAAAGCCACTGCCAAGCACAGCCTGGGACTTTGTGGGAAGGGGTGGTGGGGAGTGCACTTCCAGAGAAGCTGGAACTGCTGCCCAATGATGGGAAGTCCTTCAGCCTCCACTGTGCTCCACCATCAGCCCACCACCAGAGGAGTGTAAAACTATAGCTCAGGGTTGGAAATCACAGCTGCAGGTTCATGGGAGGGGACCACAGCTCCAGCTCACAGGAGGGATTAAGATTGTTTAAAATATCCTGTGAAGCTCATATTTTTTGGCTTATATCAGGTGTCTATTGGACAACACTGAACAAAGAAGACAAAACTTTGCTTTTATCTCACTAAGTAGATTTATATATATATATAATGTATTTTTGAGACAGGGTCTCCTTTTAGTCCCAGCCGCTCTGGAGCTTGCTATGTAGACCAGGCTGGCCTTGAACTCACAGAGATCTGCCTGCCTCTGCCTTCTGAGTGCTGGGGCTAAAGGCTTGCGCCGCCATGGCTGTCTTGTTTATATTTTATATCAAATTATATATAATATAGCATAATAATATAACAGGAATTATTAGTACATGATATAAATAATAGAACCGTATTGATATACAATAAACTGTTACTGTAAATGTTAGGTGTTATATATTAATATGTTATTTACAAAAATGGAATTGGGAGGCTGGAGAGATGGCTCTGCAGTTAAGCTAGCTGATTTTGCAGGAGACCAGGGTTCAGTTCCCAGAAACCACATGGTAGCTAACAACTGTCCATAACTCTAGTTCCAGGGGATCTGACGCCATCCTCTGGCCTCCTCCCAGATTGCATGCACCAGTAACTTAGACACATGCAGGAAAAAACATTCTTATACATAAAAATAAATATCTTAAAATGGGATTAGATTACTAATATCTTCACCTACAACTTCCAGGCAAGTTTGATAAGTATCTTGATGAGAGAGGAGTAATAACGAGACTGTACCACTTCCTGGACACTTGCAATGATCATCATAGTAACTGCCAACCACCGAATGCTTCCTCCTGCACCAGGCACAATACAATACAATATAATTCAAATTCCTATGTTGTATGTTTGATTCATACATTGGACCAGAAACTCTGACTACCCAATGGTAAGATATAAAATGGTGAGTTCCAGGACAGCTGGAGCTACAGGGAGACCCTGTCTCAAAAAGACCAAAAGAAATAAGAAAGAAAGAAAGAAAGAAAGAAAGAAAGAAAGAAAGAAAGAAAGAAAGAAAGAAAGAAAGAAAGAAAGAAAGAAAGAAAGAAAGAAAGAAAGAAAGAAAGAAAGAAAGAAAGAATCGAATTTCTCTTTCCTGAGTGAGGGGCCAGACAGCATACAGATCAAGAAGTAAGCCCTGCTTTAGAATGTGTCTCCTAGGTCTGTCAGTCAGCTATCACGCGCTCCCTTTCCATCTCAACAATGGCAGAGTATTTAAAAGTCTGTAACCCGAAGGCTGGCCATGATTTGTACCTGCAGACCAGACACTGAATGAGTGGTGGCTCAGCTGGTTTTACTGTGACCTCACTGGGTCAAAATAAGCTGAGTAAGATTAATAACTAAAGATATAGGTTTTGCTCTGACTAAAAAGCATCTTGAAATTTTGTGAAATGCTCAAGTATTTTGAAGAAACATATAGCTTGCCTTGAATCTGAGTGCATTAAGAATAAAAGAATTTCGGGCAGGGCATGGTGGTGCATGCCTTTAATCCTAGCACTTGGATACTTACCTGGCAGGGGAGATACCATGATCAAGAAGGTGGTTTTCCCAGGGCGAGGCTCATCCATTGCACTTGGGATGTGCTGGCCCCTGTGATTTCTCCAAATGCAGGAAACTCGACTGCATAATTTGTGGTAGTGGGAGACTGCGTCCCTGCTCTCCCCTATTAAAAAAAAAATCCTAGCACTTGGGAGGCAGAGGCAGGCAGATCTCTGTGAGTTCAAGGCCAAGCCTGGTCTACATAGTGAGATCCAGGACAGCTGGAGCTACAGGGATACCCTGTCTCAAAAAGACAAAAAAAAAAGAATAAAAGAATTTTAAGCCGGGTGTGGTGGCACACACCTTTAATCCCAGAATTTTTAATTTTTATGTGTATCTAACCCCGATGTGCCTGGTGGTAATGCCTTTAATCCCAGTACTTGGGAGGCAGAGGCAGGTTGATCTACATAGCAAAATGAAAGACAGCCTGGTTTACATAGCAAGTTCCAAACCAGCTGGGACTACAGGGAGACCCTGTCTCAAAACAAAACAAAACAAAACAAAACAAAACAAAAACAAAAGACTCCTAATTTTTTTAGTGTGTATGTGTCTTCATGAGTTTATATGTTCTATTGCATGCAGGTGCCCACAGAAGCCAAAAGAGGATGTCAGGTCCCCTGAAGCTTGAGTTACAGGTAGTTGTGAGCCATCTGATAAGGATGCTGGGAACAAAACCCTGGATCTCTGCAAGAGCAGTTAAGGTCTCTTAATCACTGAGTCATCTCTTCAGCCCCATAAAAGTTTTACAAGAGGTAAAAGTGCAGAATAGAACAAACAAATTTGATCCTTTTGTTCCTAGCCCTCCGCTCCCAATCGAGACCCAGAGAAAAAAAATAATTTACAAAAAATTTTAACATTCATTCACAAGTCAAAAATGGGATGGTCCTGCTCTGAATGTGAAGGTCAGGAAGAACCACAAATGTCTTGCTTCAATTTGAGGTTTCAAAAGCTTTGGAGATGGAGAAAACTTAGAACCAATCAAAAAGGGTTGTAGAGATGGTGACACACTGGGAAAAATGACTCTATTATACAGAGACCAGAGGAGAGCGCACTAATTTGTTGGGGAAAGGTGTTATGGTTTCAATCTGAAGTGTCACCCCTGACTCTCACTCTCTGGGTGGTGCAACTGTTTTGGTAGGCTGTTGGAACCCTTAAGAGGTAGTCTGGCTCCTCCAAGTAGAGGAAATGACCTTTGAAAGTTACACCTGTGCCTGATTCTAGCCACGCCCTCTCTGTTTCCTGATCCATTCCATTGCTATGTAAATCATTTCTACCACCTGCTCCTATGGTTGCAAACTCTTCCATGCCTTCTTTAATATGATAGATTGTACCTCAGAAACCATGAGCCAAAATTAATCTTTCTTCCCTTAAGTTCTTTGGTTGTTTTTTGTTTGTTTGTTTTTGTTTTGTTTTTGTTTTTGGTCTTTTTGAGACAGGGTCTCCCCATAGTCCCAGCTGGCCTGGAACTCACTATGTAGACCAGATGGTTTTGAACACACAGAGATCTACCTGCTTCTGCATCCCAAGTGCTGGGAATAAAGGTGTGTTCTATCACACCTGGCTTAAGTTATTTCTTAATAACTGTGACACAAGAGTAGTTAAATCAAAAGTGGAGAAAATTAATAGGAATTTAAATATGTGTACGCTGTTGCACAGGACACCTGGACACAGTAGGGTTCCATCTCCATCAAAGCTGGACAGAGCAACAACTGGCCTTAACATTGTCTTGAATGTGGACTGTGATCCTAAACTGAGATTGGTTCTTCCCAACCTGACTTGTCATGCAGTGTCCTTAGCTGCAGCTGGGAGGTACCATCTCTACAAGCCATTCATTAGACTCTGCTTGGAGAGGCCTGTGATAGTCTGGGAGTGCTTAGTGAGGGGAAACTGGTGACTGTACAACAGCAGCATTTTAAATGTAGCTCTCTTTCTGGAAACTGTGGTCTGCACAGGGGTCTTAGACCACAGGTTTCTGGAATTTAAGATGCTCCATCCATGGTTTAGTCAAATCAAAACACATGCAAAGCCAGGCATGGCTGTGCACACTTATAATTCCAGGCAGCACTCAGCAGGCTGAGACAGAAGGATTACTGTAAATTTGAAGCCAGCTTGGGCTATATAGTGATTTTCAGTTCAGCTATAGTGTGAGACCCTCTCAAAATTCCAAACCCAACCAAACCACTTGTAAGAGTAGGAGAGGGACTGTTGCTCTTCTTTCTGTAGGATTTAGTCTAAAGGAATGAGCAAGAGGTCCAGTAACAAACAGTCCATGACTACAAAGGAAGTCCTTCCCCATGAATCTAAGGACTTTCTTCAAGCCCTGATGACATTGCCAGGTATAAATGTTGTGAATATTGAGCTTTCTCAATCATGGAGATTATACTTTAATTCAATACTCTTTGAACTGAACTAGTAAAAGTCCCTGCTACTCAGGTGCTATTTTGAATTTCCATAAGACCACTCTTTTTTTTTTTTTTTTTTGAGACAGGGTCTCCCTTAAGTCCCAGCTGGCCTGGAGCTCGCTCTGTAAATCAGGCTGGCCTTGAACTTACAGAGATCCACCTGCCTCTGCCTCCCAAATGCTAGGATTAAAGGTGTGCACCACCCCGCCTGGCTAAGACCACTCTTAAGTAGTTAATGGAGGTGTGACAACATATATTGTTGGTAAACCTATGAAATCCAGAGGACATTGGAGCCTTCGTCTCTTGATACAAATCAGAGTGATAGCTCTTCTGAACATGTGGGAAGAGTCTGCAGGTTGAAGGCTGGCTGTAGTTTATTCATTTCAACAAACCACAACTTTTGCTCTAATATAAACAGCTCAGTAAAAACCACTGATGCTCAGAACCTAAAGCTTGGGAGTAGTGAGGCCCTTACCACTCTGACATGATAGTTTCTTTCTTTCTTTCTTTCTTTCTTTCTTTCTTTCTTTCTTTCTTTCTTTCTTTCCTTTTTGGGGTGCTTTTGAGACAGGGTCTCCCTGTAGTCCCAGCTAGCCTGGAACTCACCATGTAGACCAGGCTGGCCTTGAACTCACAGAAATCTACCTGCCTCTGCCTCCTGAGTGCTGGGATTAAAGGCATGCATCACCATGCCTGGCTGACATGGCATTTTCTTTTTTGTTGTTTTCTTGTTTTGTTGTTTTTGTTTTTTTATTTTTTGTTTTTATATTTTCAAGACAGGGTCTCCCTATAGCCCTAGCTGACCTGGAATTCACTCTGTAGACCAGGGTGGTCTTGAACTCACAAAGATCCACCTGCCTCTGCCTCCTGAGTACTGGGCTTAAAGGCTGACATGCATATGCAATGGTTGGCACAATTTCCACTGGCCATAAAGGACACCCCCTCATTCCTACATGACTGTGACTCATTTTGATTCCTAAGTGTAGAAATGGCCTTTAGGTACTCCTGACTGAGATGAGCATTTCTTTTTTTTTTTTTTTTTTTTTTTTTTTTTTTTGGCGTTTTTTTTTTTTTTTTTTTTTCCTTTAGTCCCAGCTGTCCCTGGAACTCCGTCCTGTTGACCAGGCTGGCCTTGAACTCACAAAGATCACCCTGCACGCTGCTCACAATGCTAGGGATTAAAGGCATGTGCCCCCACGCCCGGCTGATGAGCATTTCTTTTTAAAAGAATACATATGTAGTCATGGAAGGAATATTGTTAATGGCAGAGCATAACCAGTAACAGTTTAAGATGGAGATGAGAGAGCTCTGGTTTGATCATGGTGACAGTCACAGACCTGTTTAGAGGACAATCTTGAGGCCTTCCAGAAGATCCTGTGTGTCCCTTCCCATGAGGTCAACTGGACATGGTGGGCATATAGGAGGGTCCCTGGGGTGATCTTAGTTATTTATTCAGCTAAAACCACAAAAGGCTAGCTAGAATTGGTCTATGATGGGAAAACACATAAGCTAGCTAGTACCCTGGGGTCTTGCTACTTGGCACTGGCCTGCTCATCAGGGATTCCTGGGCTGCTCAGGCTTTCTGACAGCCCCCACTCCTCTCTGAACTGCCAGAGGGCTAAACAGGCACTGACAATGTGGCCAAAAAAAAAACCCTCACAAGTACTAAAGGGGGCTGAAGCCTGGGCAATGGTGTAGGACTCATTAGGTCTTTCCATTTCTTTTTTTTGTTTTTTGGTCTTTCGAGAACAGTGTTCGTACCACTGTAGCCCCAGCACTGTCCTGGAAAACTTCACTCCTGTAGACCAGGCCTGGCCCTTTGTGAAACTCACAAAGAATCTGGCCTTGCCTCTTGCCCTCCCAAGTGCTAGGAATATAAAGGCGGCACCACACCCAACCTGGTCCGTTTTTTTTTTCATGTTCCCAAGCCTTGTTCCTTTCTCTCCTTTAATATATATATACTATAATATATATATATATAATGTTTTTTTTTTTTGGATTTTTTGTTTTGTTTTGTTTAGGTTTTATGTTTTAGAGGTTTGCCTTTTTGGACAGGGTCCCCCGTCGGGCGGGTGTGTAGCCCCAGGTGGCCCCTGGAACGCATCACTATGTAGACCAGGTCGCCTGAAACTCACCGAAATCTGCCGCTGCCCCACTCTGCCCTCCCATGTTAGTTACAAGGCTCCTCAACCAAGCGCCCCACCCATATTCTTAATAGTAAGAAGAGAATGCAAAACAAAGGAGAATCTTTGCTATTCCCCACACCCCTTAAAAGCTGGCAGTCCACAGGGCTGGAAAGATGGCTCAGTGGTTTTAAGGAGCACTGGCCTGCTCTTGTGGAACACCAGGTCAACAATCACCCAGAAACTACACTTGGTGGCCCTAATAACCATCCATATCTCCATTTCCAGAGTGCAAACCCCCTCTTTTCTGACTTTCTGGGTAATAATTTTACATACTGTAGGCATACACTGATAGACATGAATAAAAATATAACAAAACATAACAAAAGGCTGTAGTCTAGCTGAGTGGAACAAATGGGCTACCCATGGAAATTTAAGTCACCCTAAGGTTTGTGCACAAGGAAGTAGTCTTTGTGCTGTGTGAAAACCAGCACTTTAGGAAAAATGAGCTGCCCTGGAGGAGGCTGAGGAGGGAAGTGTACTGTTAAAGGTGTTGGCTCTGCAGAGAGCTAGCAAACACTTAGGTGCCTGATGGTATCACCGAGTAGGTATGCCTGCTTGTCTTTCCTCCAGCTAGATTGCACACTGCCGGGGATGGTGACATTTCCCTCCATGGCTAGCATACAGCCATGTACACAGCAGCAAGCATCTAGGAAACGAGGTTGTAAATGTGTTCAGAAATCAAAGGGGATATTTTCAGTTGTTGAAGTTGGTAGTAATAGAATATCTCTCCTCTGCTCTCTCCTCTCCCTCTCTCGCATATATATATATATATATATATATGGTGTTTTTGAGGCAGGGTCTCCCTATATTCCCAGCTGGCCTGGAACTCCTTTGTAGGCTAAGATGGCCTTGAACTCTGCCTCCCCCAAGTGCTGGGATTAAAGGCATGTGCCACCATGCCCGGCCTTTAAAATATGTATTTTAAATCACTGTTACCCTCATCTAGATATTTCTGTGCTATACTTGTGATAAAGTAAGAGGGTCTTAATGTTCCTTGCCTTGTGCTCTGCTGTTGATAACATTTCTGTTTTGTTGGTGCTGGGGAATCAACCCAGGACCTTACATGTGCTAAGTACCACTCTACCACAAGGCCTTGATCCTAAACAAACAAAGTTCTTTATTAAACTCAGCATTTTTAAAGCAATAAGTTTTATCCTACTTTAGAGTGCCTAAGAGGCACTTCTCTAAAAGGGAAGAGGCTGGTTTGCCAATGCATTCTAGAGGAATTGGCTGTTATTATTAGGAGATGAGGTCATTGAATTTGGAGGCCTAATAGCAATGGGCAGCTGGCCCTGGTCCCCAGATGTGCTCTGGGAAGGATTCATCTCTGTGAACATGTGAACGGGGACGAGAAAGAATGATGACAAGGTTCCTGGTTGGACTCAAGAATTAAGGAAAGAAATGGGGAAATTGTGTTGGAAACAGGGGCAATCTGCACAAATGCATCATTTCTATTTTCAAACATGATCAGCAACTCTTACTTCCTATGAGAAGCACAATGGTTTCTTGTTTTCCAAGAGGGAAAGGGAGTAAACCCAGAACTCTGGCTGAGGAATCTGCTCAGTCTCCCACACAGCTGCCCTCATTGTGGCCCAGGCATCTCTCCAGATCATAAACAAGCACCATGCTTACCTACTCTGTCTGACAGAACCACAGGCCTGGCAGGCTGCAGGGACCTGGAGAAGTCTGACCTGAGACACTCTGACATATCATACACTCTCATACTCATGTGACCTTGAGCACCCAACAAAGAGGGATTTGGGATACCCTTGTTCGTATGAATGAATGGGATCAAGCAGTGCCAAAAGAGAGAGATTCTGCCTGTAGCCCAAGGTCTCGGTGCTTTGAGATGTACCAGGGGCTAGATTTCTCAGCCTAGGCAGACAGCCTCACTTTACGGAACCTTAGTGATTCTGAAATATGCCCTCTCATTTTGACAGTTTGTATGGTATGGGGTGTGTACAATTAGGACTCTAAGCAGACTGGTGATGAGGATGATTCAGAGCCCAACCTTCACCCACCTTTCAACTCTGTCACCCAGAGACTCTCAGAGTCTGTCCCCAACCCTTGCACCTTTGCTTCCTGTCTTTCCTTCTCTCTCAGTGCTCTTCCTGCCCTCTTAGCTTAGTGACATCTCTTTTGTCTTCTAAGGTCCTTCTCAGATGTCAACTTGAGCTTGCTTCCCCAAGTGAGCTTTCCTTCTCTCTTTATATTGCTTTGTAACAACTATGGCAGTCCATCGGTCATATGATTCAATATACTCGCTTTTCTGCCCCAGGTACAGAATTAGACACACGAACAAGGATGCAAAGAAAAGTCAAGTGCTAGCCTGACAATAGGTTCTGGTTTGCACACTGACGTGGTTATTTCTAGCATGCATATGAGCACATCATCATGTAAATTCATATAACAGGCTTTGATCTGAAATTTATAGGCAATTCTTTACTTTTGTATAGAGATGCATTATATGTTTACTAAATATGTAAACATACAACATAGTGTATATGTATGGTAGAGTTATAAAAGTATGTCTTTTGCACTTAGAATTTGTTAATATGACCAAAAATATTTTATCTATCTATCTATTTACTTAGTTTTTTTTGAGACAGGGTCTTCCTGTAACACCAACTGGCCTGGAACTGGGTATGTAGACCAGGCTGGCCTCAATCTCAGGGTCTGCCTGCCTCTGCCAGGGCATGTGCCACTATGCTGGACTGTAAAGGAACTTATTACATAGTGGTCTTGGTCATATCCAGAGTTTAAGGATTCTTGGAGGTATCTGATGATCTGTGTTTCCATGGAGACCTCCAAGGGAGGCTGATGGCCCAGTGGCAGACCTTCAACCCTTAAACAAAAGGTGTGTCATCACCTGCTTCCAGCTCTGCTTCTGCTGGGTCTCTTCCAGAGCTGGATTCCCTGAGATTGATCTGGTGTGTCAATATCGCTGGTCATGGTGCCCAGTTACCTGATCAGATGTTGTTCTGGATGTTCTTCAGAATGTTCTTAGATGAGACAGACATTAAAGCTGGTGGGCTTTGAGAAAGCAGACTGACTGCCTTCCATCATGTGGGTGGGCCTAATTCAAGCAGTTGAAGGCATACAAGAAGGCAAAATAGACTTCCCCCGAGGATCAGAGGGTCCTGTGGGCAGTCTGCCTTTCCATAGGAGCTGCAGCACTGACTCTTCCCCGGGATTCTATCCACTTTGAAGTCTTTGAACTTGCTAGTCTCTGTCATCACATGAGCCAGTTACTTCAAGTAAACCTCTTTCTATTTGTCTATATACGAGCTATTTGATTCTGTTTCCTGAGAGAATTCTGACTAATACAAAAAGAATTACTTGCCTCACAGTATGTAGAGAGAGATGAGGGTTCAGTCAGGGAGCCCTCAGAAAAACAGATTTCTAGTCTGCATCTCCAGAGAGTCTGACCCTAACAGTGTTTGGGTGGGACCTGAAACCAGTATTTATAGGATACTGGGCTATTTTTTTAGTGTGTGACCCTAATTCCTCTCACAATGTAAGTTGCTCTGCACTGCGAAAAGCTCCCCCAAATAAATAAAAGCCAACCCTTCTGGTCTAGAGTTTACAGTTCAAGTGAGAACTTCTATGTTGGAGTAATACCATCACAGTGACCTGGGTTGCATAGTGTCCCCCTAACACACATGTCTTTTCTGGAAGCTCTGATTGTGACCACATTTAGAAGGAAGGTTGTTTCGGGTGTAATTATCTTAGATGAGGCCGTAACAGAGGAGGGTGGGACCTTAATCCAGTCTGACTGATGTCCTTAGAAGAAGAGGAAAGGAGACACCAGGGGCAGACATGGATGGAAGGAGGCCATTTGACAGAGCTTGGAGTTATGCAATTGGAATGCCAGTAATTGCCAAGGAATGCTAAGGATTGGCAGCTCCGGCCAGAAGCCAGGGGAAAGGCTTGGGAGAGGCTATATGTCCCAGGTCCCAAGAAAAACCCCCACCTTTCTTATATCTTGATTTTGAACTACTGGCCCTGAAATGTGAAAGGATAAATGTCTGTTGCCTTAAGCCACCCAATTTGTGGTACTTTGTTCTGGCAGTCCTAATAGGCTAGCATACGTACCCATTGTAAACAGGTAGACAATTGGGCACAATATACACAGTTGGCATTGGACACTGGACAATTGACAAAGCACACATATGGTCCTTAGAAAAGGCAGACAGATGGGTGGGGCGGCACCCAAATGAACCACCACTACCATCAAAGCCTACCTTGAAAAGCTCTGCATTGGGGTCAGGCATGGTGGTGCATGCCTTTAATCCTAGCACTTGGGAGGCAGAGGCAGGTGGATCTTTGTGAGTTCAAGGCCAGCCTGGTCTACAGAGTGAGTTCCAGGACAGCTAGGGCTACAGGGAGACCCTGTCTTGAAAAGACAAAAAAAAAAAAATAAATAAATAAATAAATAAATAAATAAATAAATAAATAAAATAAAATAAAAAAGAAAAGAAAAGAAAAGCTCTGTATTGGTAGGGTGAAGGCTTCTACTGCATGGAACTTCCTTCCACAAGGGCTAGTACTTAGTGATTAAGACCTCTGCTTTGAGTACCTCAGCCTGCACGATGTTGCTCATTGTAGGATTGAACAAAGTAATTAAGGAACACTCGTGGACCTTGGTCCCTAGGCTGATCCTGTCTCTGAATGTTCAAATGTGTAACAGTGATTCTCAACCTGGAGTGGACACTGAATTTACCTGAGGAACATTTGGAACCTGTGAATTATGGCAGTGTCTCAGACCAACTACATGCATTAGGGAGGGGGTGGAGGCAAGCATGAATGCTTTTTCAGTCATTCTGTGAGGATGCTGAAGGAGAGACTCTTTGTCCCTGGCTGACTTAACAACCCCCCTTGACAAGTCTCTTTTAAGAGTCCCATGAAAGAGGCTGGAGAGACGGGTCAGTGGTTAAGAGCACTGGCTGCTGTTGCAGAGGATCAGGGTTCAGTTCCCAGCACCAACATGGTGGCTAACAAGAGTCGGTAACTCCAGTTCCAGGGGATCCAATGCCCTCTTCTGGCCTTTAAGGGCCCTGCATGCACATCACACACACACACACACACACACACACACACACACACACACACGCTGACCACTCTTACACATAAAATAAGAATAAAATTTAAAAATTAAAATAAGAATCCTGTGAAAATGTAATATGGATAGATTTTTGTGTTGAGATGTGTCTTCTAAACTACCCCTGCACTACTGTGGAAGTGCATTTGCACACGCATCCTTCCAGACAGGCGGACGCTGTGTTTCATGTGACATTGCTGTGCTGGTGTCCTCCCTGTTTCTAGGCACTTTTTGTGAAAGGGCTATTCGCAGCTCTCTGATGCTCATACGAGACTTCCAGGGCAGCTGGGCATCTTCCCACCCACTATGTGAACACTAGAGCTGATATAAGAAAGAGCCACAGATCAAGTGAGCAGCTAAAGACAGCAGCAGCATACTCAGTCTCGGTTCTGAAGGTGAGACTCTCAAAGCAAGGCATCTGCAGGGCCTGCTGTCTGCAACTGCAGGACGCTCCCTCTTGGTCTCTTCCTAGCTCCCAGTGATTGCTACTGAGGCTTATGGATACTTTGCTCTAGACTGTGACTCCATAGACCGTGCTTGCATCTTTATGCATCTCTGGTCTCTTCCTCTGAAAGAATGCTACTTCCCGAACTCAGGACTGATGAACATACCATTGACGTACCATTGGGAAGTGTCAGGATCCGTACTAGAGCTAGAAGCACTAAAACAAGTCCCACTGGTGCTCTTTGAAGGAACAGACGAAGGGATGCCGCTCAGGTTGGTAGAAGGTCCGTCCTGCTCCAGTGGGACTTCGTCTTAACTCAGCTACATCCCCAAAGACCATGTTTCCAAATAATTCACATGTGCTAGAGTTATGACTTTGCTATGATTTGAAGGTTTAGTCACCTTCAAAATTCATGTTCGAACTTAAGCCACAATGTGATATATATATATTAGAGCCTCTAAGTAAGGAAGTAGTGTTTGGGATCCTGTCTTGGAAGCTAAACCTGCCAGAATGTGATCTTGGACTTCCTAGCTGTAGCTACGAATGGCAAATTTATACTATCTATAAATTACCTGGCTTCCAGCATTTTTGAGACAGGGTCTCCCTGTAGCCCCATCTGGCCTGGAACTCACTTTGTAAACCAGGCTGGCCTTGAACTCACAGAGATCCGGCTGTCTCTGCCTCCCGAGTGCTGGGATTAAAGGCGCGTGCCACCACACCCAGCTTCAATGTCTCTTTTTAAGGAACAGAGGCAACCCACAGTGCCAGGGTTACCACATCCCTGATAACTAATATTCATTGTTAACTTGACTGGATTTGAGGTCACCTATGAGACATATCTCTATGTGTGTCTACTAGAGTGTTTCCAGACTCGTTTAACCTAGGCAGGAAGACCTACCATGGATATCAGCAGCACCATCCCATGGGCTGGGGACCGAAACTAAATAAAAAGGGAAACAGGAGAAAGTGAGCTGAGCACCAGTATTCATCTCTTTCCGCTTCCTGACTGTGGAGACACCATGACCCGCTGGCCTACACCCACCACCACGCCTTCTTGCCATGATGGACTGTGTCCTCTCGAAGTGTAACAATCCTTTCCTTACTGCTTTTGTCAGGCTTTTTTGATACAGCAATGAGAAAAGTCATACAACATCTTTGCTGGTTGTACCTGGCTGGTTGGGAAGGGGTGTGCTTAATTATCTTTGTTTGACTAACGCCTCTACCTTTTTATTGTGATCATCTTGTTTAAGCAGGAGCCTACAATCTATCCAAGGAGAGTTTTGTATATTTGCTATACAAAGTGTAGTAAACCTTCCAGAAGCATCCATGTCATGGGTCATCCAGAGGATTGTTAGGCATGCAGACTCTGGTCCCACCCAAACTTACTGAACTTGGCATCCACGTTTCACCAGGATCTCCAGGCAATCCAGGTAGGTTTTGAAAAAGCAATGGTCCAAATGACCAGCAGTCACCTTCCTTTTGAATACACAAAATGCACTTTGTTTAAGTGGGGAAATTAACCACTTAATATTCTTTTCTCAAATATCCTTCAAATATAGCGAACTCTCCAACTAATGAGATGACTATTAATGAAAAAAAGTTCTGAAGTGTAGGGCATGGGGGAGTATGCCTATAATCCCAGCCCTCAGGGGTCTAAGGCAAGAAGATTGTAAATTTAACCTGGCATTCATATCCTAGCACACGCAGTGAGTTGCTGTCTGAAGTTAGTAATTTCAAATCCTTTTTGTTTAATTGGACTTGCTCTTGCCAACTCTGAATTGTCAAGTAAACCATATTAAGAAAAATCGGACAGAATTATTCCCAAACAGCAGTCGTTCAAGTCTGAAGAGAGTCTGGGAAGCTGGTGGTGGAGTTCAGAGAAGTCTTCCAGGAGTAGGGTTGAAGCCACTCAAACAGTGTCTGTAAGGACCAGTGGCTTTGAAGGGCAGAAGTGAAGGGCAGGAGCCTGGACACTGGCAGGGGCCTCCTTGCTGTCCAGTCATCTCTGTTCTCCGCACCTGGTTCCACGTCATGCCTGTTGACTCAAAGGGCTCTGGAGGTAATTGAGGAACTGCAACTTGCCGTTTCACAGTTCTCTAAACCTCCAACCTGAGCATTAAAGGAGGAATTAAGTATGAGAAGCAAAGTCTCTCGTTTGGGTGGGAGGTTGGAGATTCTGGGTTCCCAAGGGGTGGGTGGGCTCCCTTAGGGAGTTCAGTTTTTCAAGGTATTCATTTTAAGCCATGGCAGGATCTTGGTGATGTGAATGAAGAACCTATTTTTTGAATGGAGAACTGTGGGTTTTCTCTCTTCCCCTGTACTGTGCTTTGAACTGGGGATTGCTGCTAGCACCCCGCCCCACCCCTTCTCCCTCTTTATGTGGTTGATACCACTTCCTTTCTCTTTGCTACAACATTCTACTCCACTGGGTAAGACACATTATTCTTAGCTTTTTTGTTTGTTTGTTTTTAATTTAATTTAATTTAAATTTTTTTTTTTTTAGACAGGGTCTCCCTGTAGCTCCGGCTGTCATGGAATTTACTATGTAGACCAGGCTGGCCTTGAACTCACAAAGATCCGCCTGCCTCTGCCTCCCAAGTGCTAGGATTAAATGCGTGCGACACCATGCCTGGCTATTCTTAGCTTTTTATTGCTGTTAAAAGTTTATTTGTTATTTTTATGTGTGTGTGCCTGTTTGAGTTAATGGGTACTGTGTGCATGTAATGCCCAGGGAAGCCTAAAGAGGGCATCAGATTCCACTGAACTGGAGTTACACAGTCAGCTACCACTTTGGTGCTGAGAACTGAACCCCAGTCCTTTTCCAGAGCAGCACATGCTATTAATTGCTGAGCCATCTATCCAGCACCCCAGCCCTTTTTTGTTTGTTTGTTTTAAGCATGTAATTTCTAAATTTCTGTTTAATGAGGAGTTCAGTTTATACTTTGAACAGAAGAGAATGTCTGAAATAAGCAACAGTTTGTGTTGTAGAGAAGAAATAACAAAAATAAGCAAATCCTTTTTTATATGTTTTATCTAACTTTCCACTATTCAGATGAATAAGAGACTATTTAAAGGACTATTTAAAACATGAAGTGGGGCTAGAGAGATGGCTCAGTGGTTAAGATCACTCACTGCCCTTGCAGAGGACCTGGGTTCAATTCCCAGCAGCCACCTAGTGACTCACAACTCTCTGTAACTCCATTTCCAGGTGTCTGATGCCTTCTTCTGGCCTCTGTGGGCACTGGGTACGCACATGGTACAATACACACATGCACACAAAACGTACACATAAAAAAATAAAAAGTAATACTTAAGCCTAAAAAAAACCAAAGTAGATACATTCTACAGGCACTCATTTTTGTTTGATATTTTTGGAGGAAAAAAAAAGACGGATGTATGTAATGCTCAGCTCAGTTGTCCCCCAGGAGGGACTTTCCTTGCCCTGTTTCCAAGAGTCTGCCTTTCTCTGCAAGCGTTAATGTGAAAATGAATCTTCCTTCTCTGACCAGGAGCAGGTTAGGAAGTCGGCACTTCTGTCTCTGCAAAGCAGGGAGAGCTGCAGAGAGCTACCAGGGGTGGGGCAGGGAGAGCTGCAGAGAGCTACCAGGGGTGGGGCAGGGAGAGCTGCAGAGAGCTACCAGGGGTGGGGCAGGGAGAGCTGCAGAGAGCTACCAGGGGTGGGGCAGGGAGCGCTGCAGAGAGCTGGGGGGGCGCAGGGAGAGCTGCAGAGAGCTGGGGGGGGGGGGCAGGGAGAGCTGCAGAGAGCTACCAGGGGTGGGGCAGGGAGAGCTGCAGATGCGGCCTGGGGGGGGGGCAGGGAGAGCTGTGCCTGGCTGGGATGTCTGCGAAAGGCAACACAGGAAGCTGGTTGGCAGAGCCCCCCAATACCATCGGGAAAGGAGGGAGTTATTTTAAGTAAAATGCAGCACCGTGCTAACGATGATGTTAAAATCTACAGCCTTTGAGTTTGTTCCTTTAAAACAACAAAGACATAAATAACCTTGTTTGTTTTGTTTTGGTTTTGGTCTTTTTGAGACAGGGTCTCCTCTGTAGCCTCAGCTGGTCCTGGAACTTCACTCTGTTAGACCAGGCTGGCCTTGAACTCGCAAAGATCTGCCTGCCTCTGCCTCCCAAGTGCTAGAACTAAAGGCGTGCACCACCATACCCGGCTAAAAAACCTTGTTTTTATGCAGTTTGACACAAACTTCTTTGCATCATTTTGCAATCAAACCTCATAAAATTAACTTTGGGCTAATATATTTCCCTTGATTAGAGTCAAAGGTGCCAGAACAATATCCTCCCCTGACCCCCAGCATCTATCTATCTCCTATATATATATCTTATATATTATATAATATATATTTATAATATATCTATCTAGATCCGAGAGAGAGAGAGAGAGAGAGAGTATGTATTATCAGATGCAATTAGTTTGAGTTTGTAATAGTGTTAGCATGTGTCCACAATTTGTTAGGTTTGGGAGAAAAGCAGAAAAGACTTACTTTGAATGCAACTAGTGTGTTAAAATGCAATGTGTGTGTTAAAATTGGGCTTAAAACTACTGGTAAATAAAATTCTACATTTTGTGTATCTCAGCCTAAATTGGATCTTTATTAGAATTTGACTTTTACTTTTAGATTTATTTTTAAAGTGTGTGTGTGTGTGTGTGTGTGTGTGTGTGTGTGTGTGAAATGCAGGTGCCCTGGAGTCCAGAAGATTGGATCCCCTGGAGCTGGGTCATGGGCAGATGCAAGCAGCCCAATGTGGGTGCTGGGAACAGAACCCAAGTCCTCTGAAAGAGCAAGTATCTGCTCTAAACCACTCAGCCATCTCTCCAGGCCCAAATTTTAACTTTTGAAAGTTAAAGGAAATTCACAGTGGGTATGTAATTTTCAAATTGAAAGCAAAAAAAAAAACGGAGACACAATTTTCCAAAGATTTTGTTGTCATTGCATTTAAGTTAAATATCAAAGGCATGGCAAACAATAAAACAGATTTATACTCGTGAACAATCGCACAGGAGATCATTAATATAAAAACAACAGCGGGGTGGAGAGATGGCCTATCGGTTAAGAGCACCGACCTGCTCTTACAGAGTGGTTCTGGACGCCTGCTTAGCGCGCTAGGGCCCTCTCTCTCTCTCCAGTGCCCGTTTTGCTGTTTGTTTTTATATACGATGTCTATCATACTTAGTCTTCATTCCCCACCACATCTTGTGACTGTTTCTTTGCTGTCTGTTAGTCACACGAACCCTTTGGCCTGCTTTGAAACCTTCACCTAATTTCTTTCAACCCACCCGCGCATTTGCTTCCCCACCCTTTCCTTAGCTCCTCCCATTTGCCGGCGCCACATCCGATGCACATATCTCTTCTGACCTCCGCGGCGTTGCACGACACGGGTGCACAGACTTGCATGCAGGCAGTACATTCATACACATACAGAAATAAATAAAATCAAAAAAAAAAAATTAAAAAAAAAAAAAACCAACAGCCTACTCAATGACTATAATAGTTCGGAAAACAAGAGGCCTCTGCCTCAAACTTCTTTTCTGTGAGCTCCTTAGCTGGATGGAGGAACCCAATTAATGCAAGAAAGAGCTGATTCACGAGAAAAATACATGCAAGTTTTATTCATTTCCTGAAATCTTCACAATGCAGTGAAATATAAAGAAATGACCCAAGCACGATGCTTTTATACATTTTAGGCAAAGAAAAATAAATTTGTGACGGAATGACAGGTCCAATGGCCATCTGGACCAGGACATTAAATTTTAGGGGTGTTACTAAGAAGTATATGGGGACAGATGCAGAGGCTCAAGGAAGATAAGGATTGATTACTTCAGAGTTTGTTTATTCAGGTTTACAGAATCCCTAGTCTGCAGAGACCAAGGATGTCTTTCAGCACTGCTGTGTAAAGTACATTCCCCCCTCCCCCAAAGAATATCTTGCTGCATGTAGGTGTAACCCAATGGCCCCTTCTGAAGCTACCGTTCCAGACGTGATTTCACAGTGAAACCCTCACTGTACTTATGTAGCATATCAGAGCTGGCTTGTCTTTAGCGCTTTCTTATTTGTTGAGCTCCTACCATATATCAATGCTGGACACTTGCTGGCTAGGTAGAACACAGGAAACAAAGAACAGCATCTGCCTGGTAGGAACAAACACTCTAAAAGTCAGAAAATGCGTGGGAGACAGAGGGAAAGTGCTGTCAGGCTTGCTCCAGAGTCCTGCTCCACAGAGTCCTACAGAACAACCAGAGACACAGTGAGCCTGCACTCATCAGAGCTAAAACATCCCTGCACACAAACCAGGTGTTGAGTACCAAGTAATGTAGGTTTCGATACAAACTGCATAGTATGAAGACCTGAATGCACATTTATTTGGATCCTTCTAGAGTAAACAGTACCTATCGGAAAAATGAAGAAAATAGAAAGCCACAGCTATCCCTGAGGCTGATTTATGTTTGTCTAGTATTTTTTTTTATGTGTATGAGTGTACTGTCTGCATGTAGGTTGGTGCACCCTTATTGTGCAAAGCTGCGGAGGTCAGAAGAGGGTGTGTCGGATCCCCCTGGAACTGGAATTAAAGACGGTTCTTAGCCACCATGTGGGTGTTGGGAATCGAACCTGGGTCCTCTGCAAGAGCAGCCGGTGCACTTAACCACTAAGCCATCTCTCCAGCCCTTTCTCTAGTATTTTGTGACTGGGAGGCATGCATGCATGTATGTGCCCATCAACTCTTTTCCAGACACTGAAAAAGAAGACTTATTATCAACAGGAGGATCCAGGCTCAGCAAACCAGAAAGAAAAATAGAGAATTAGAATTACAGAAAGCTGGGAAATATTCTGCTGAGCTTTCTTCACACAATGGAAATAAATGAGTCACTTGAAAATTACGTAGTTTTTATTAGGATAAAATCAGTTCATTTCCTTTGAATTTTTTTTTTTTTTGCTTTGTTCAACCCCCCCCTCCCACCAGGCTATCAGTTTTATGAGGGAGAGTCATCTACTTTGGGGTCTGTATCACCTGGTTATCCTAATTTGTATACTTGTTGAATAAATGTGAACTCTGATATTCAGTAGTAACAGGCCATATACATAATACTGTTATAATGACAGAAATTGGAGCACTTCTTTTTTTCTATATATACTTTCTTTTATTTCATTTTTTAACAATAAGTAATAAGTTATTACAAGCATCCTTCATGTAAAATCAATTTGCAAGCAGTTGTGCCCAAACCCACACAGCCCAAGGCTCCCACCATCCAGCTGGGGGGTGCTTATATGTACAATCAAGTTGATCAAATAAGTGTCCAGGCTATATTGCTGTAGTTTCACCATTCACCCCAATCGCAGCCCTTACATTCTACCACGCCCCCTCTTCCGCAAATTGTTCCCTAGGCTTAGAAAAGGGGCACAGGTGGATGAGAAGCAAAACAGTTTACTTTCTCTGGAGATGTCATTTTTGGACTCTGATCAGTTCAGGCTGTTTCCTTTTATGGGCTGACAGTTTGTCCAGGTATAACCTTTCAATCCTACTGTGCTTCAGGTGGTC
This sequence comes from Rhizomys pruinosus, assembly GCA_009823505.1. Taxonomy (NCBI): domain Eukaryota; kingdom Metazoa; phylum Chordata; class Mammalia; order Rodentia; family Spalacidae; genus Rhizomys; species Rhizomys pruinosus. The sequence continues at coordinate 1,216,238 of VZQC01012004.1, forward strand.
TTGGCAAGCAAGGGCCCAACCTGAGCACCCCGCACAGACTCACTATGGCGCCCTGGAGCACTTCTTTTAATTACAAAGATATTCCTGTGACAAGCTAACTTCACAACAAGATTTTAAATCTTACCCTAAAATTTTCTGTATTGGTTTTTTTTTTAAGCCAACGTTTATTCAAAACGTGTATTTTTCATAGAAATGCTAAACATTAATGAATTTCTTTTTAAAAAGCAGTACTTCGATGAACAGAGACTACATACCATATTTAATTTTGAGTGCTATTTTTTATTTTATTCTGGATTTTACGGAATGGGAAATTCTGTAAAACGTTTGCAACTCAAAGCTGTGAGGGAAGCTAAGGTTAAGGAGACGCTGGAATTTCAAGTACTTTAAGAACTCTGTATCTTTAGAACTTCTGTTCCTTTCTCCAAGTTTCTGGAAAAGCACCACCTAACCTTGGGAACCTGGGTGAGGACACTGTCGTCCCCCCTCCCGCCCCTGATGTGTCACTCAACGGTCTGACAATGCCCAAGGCCGGAGCTTGCATCTATCAGAGCTGTGGGCGTCGGGGTGACATCATCTTTATTCGGAAGGTTGCAGGCGGCGACCTTGGGCGGCGGTCCTCCGGCCGAAGTTTACTAAGCAGCAAATGAGTTCTCCATCCCTGCTCGCCGCCCGGACGTCCCCGGTGCCCTCAGCCTCAGGACCACCCCGAGGCCGCCCGGCCCAGTTCCGCAGTTCCCGCCGGGCGTAGACACCTGACGCCCTGCGGGGCACCCCGCCCACTCCTATCCCCGCCTAGTCAGAGTCGGGCGCCTTAGGAAGTTTGCCCCTCGTGGCCCGCCGTAGCCGGGCGCTTGGCCGGCCCTCGTTCCCAAGATGGCCGCGTCGCGCAAGGCTCCCGCGGCGGGCTAAAAGCGGAGGCGGAGCCGAGTCACTCCCGCACTCGGCGGCTCGGGTCCCCCCCGCCCCAGGCTGCAGCTGACTACCCGCCGCGGCCATGCGGGACTCTGTGCACGGATGAGAGAAGCCACCGCCGAGCCGGTTTCCCCTCCCGCCTTCGCCGTCACCCCTGCCGCCGCCATGGAGGAGCCGCCGCCACCGCCGCCGCCGGATCCGGAGCCCGAGCAGGATAGCTGCCCGGCGGCGAGGTGAGTGCACGCTGCAGCGGCCGCTCTAGGGGAGAGGGACGGCCCTCGGAGGGGGGTGCGTGGGGCCAGCCGTCTCCCGCCAGCCGGGCGCCGAGCATCTTCTCCCGTGGCGGCGTAGGGAAAGCCCGGCTCCGCAGCAGAGCCACCTAGCCAGGGCTGCCGAGCCCCCGAGCCACCCCTGCAACCCGGGCCGCGCTCCCGAGCAATCCTGCAACCTGAGCCAAGTTCCCGAGCAACCCCTGCAACTAGGGACGAGTCCCGAGCAATCCTGCAACCAGGGTTGAGACCGTAGCTACCGGGGCCGAGCTCCTGAGCAATCCTGCAACCGGAGCCGAGCTCCCGAGCAGTCCTGCAGCCGGAGCCGAGTTCCCAAGTGACCCCTACAACCCGGGCGGAGCTCCCGAGTGACCCTGCAACTGGGGCCGAGCTTCCGAGCCACCTTGCCCGGCGCACGCTCCCCTGCACTCTCTGCAGGCTTCCGCCGCCTCGAGCAGGGGGAGGAGGTGCGGGGGGCGGTGGTTGCGGGGGGCGCACCGACCTTCTTGAGGACCCCCCCCCAGGAAGGTGATCCCCTTTTCTCATTCGAGTAAGGAGAGGCACTCTCCGGCTCTGCTCCTTTGCAAACCCCCCCCCGCCCCCCGCCTGCTGTTTGTAGCCAGAAGCCGCTTCTGGACTGCAGGGGGTTCTCAGCTGAGGTCCTTTCTCTGCCCTTTAGCAGAGCCTTGGGCACGCGAGTATATCGGGTAAGGGTTAATTGGTAATCCTTGTGAAACCTTGCTACCGCGGGAAGCTCCAAGATGGAATTTAGGTTCCCAGGAATATCTGTTGCGTTCTGTTCTGTGGAGGCGCTGTCAACTACTGTGTCTTTACTTTTTCACTCAGAATAAACACCGTAACTAAACATTTCCCTCTCCCATGCCCTGTCTTTTTGTATTCAGATATCTTCTGAGGACTTGTCCCAGAATAAGTTTGTGGACGACCCGTCCCTGTCCTCTGCAATGAAAATATCCCCAGTTCCTCCCACCTTGTGGTCTAGTGCTAGGAAAAAAACAGTTAAGTATCTTTGCTTTTTCCTCCTTAAAGAAATGTCCAGTAACTTTGTATCTGGAATGAGAACTGAGTGCAGGACCCTCCCACGGCCTTCCCATCACCGCCGGGTTGGCTGAGAGGAATTTTATTTTTCAAAGCAGTTAAAGTCCTTGCTTTACTTTTCTTAACTCGATAATTCTATGAATTTTAAATGGACAGTTTCTTTAAAGAGTGGCACAGTGTTTTGAGAATTCTTTTTGAATTCATCTAATATTTTTTAGAATTTTTGTCAAACAGTTCATTATCACAAAGTTTGCTAATATATTGAGTTGTGTTGAGCAATTAGGACTTTTAAGCTTTATTTTATCTTAACTGTGAGCATTTATTAGTTAATGCTTTATAGTGCTGAACACTAGCTGGTTACCTCTGTTAATTCATTTACTCTTAAAACAGCCTTTTGAGTTAGCTCTGCCATAATCTCTTTTACATAAAAGGAAACTGAGGCACAAAGGTGAAATATTTTGTGTAAAGGTTCACAGCTGGTAGTAAAGGAAGGTCTGGCTACATAGTTTGTGGCTTAATTATTACAAGGAAGAGGGATGATTTCATGACCCACAGCCCAAGGTTATAATTCTGTGGAACTGTACTTTTGGAAGAAGTGGACTTGAACGTGCTTAGGTAAAGGTGGAAAGGACAGAGAGTTAGCAATCCCTGTAAGTGCCTGCTTTTCCATTGATAAAAAAAAGCCTTGCTTTCCAGCCAGATTTCTGTTTCTCTTTGTTATAATAAAAATAGGTCAGGATAATGGGCTTCATCCAACTTTAAGTGAACAGCAGTGTACAGAACAAGAAGATCTTGGGAAATATTTCCCTTAGCAACATTGCAGCTAATTTTACAATAGCAAATCTGTAAAACAGATTACTTGGTAAAGATCTTGCTTTGCCTTTTGACGGACTAATTGTCATCACCTTCCTTGCTCACAGAGATGACCTCTGGCATGCTTACTGTGGTTCTGTGGGGAGAAATGGTACAGGGGTTCCCCAGTTGTTTCTGTGCATCTCATTGTCTTAACCATTTGCCAGAGGCTGTGTGCACATCCAGTGTGCCCAAAGAATCCTTTTAGCACACCGGAGACCACTGGTACTGTACTGAGCGTGGCCAGGTTGACTGATTTTCTGGTTCATCTGGTTGTCTGTGTCATTGATGAGGAAGGCTGTGTTAGTGCACGGGTCATTTTAGGATTCAGGCCTGTAGTGTTGGCCTGCATAGCCACCCTGGATGTGGCCATGGGTTCGCTTTGTTCCTGACTGAGAGTTATGAAGAACACCAAACGGGCTGGGAGGGGATAGCGCTGTCACGGTTTGTGCTATTGTCCATTGGGATCCTTCTAGTCCTTCCTTACTCTCGGTAAAGAACTCCTGGTAACGAGTGCAGCTGTCTAGTGATTAAATGTTGGAGCACACATTCCTCCTTTTTCTTTTTCAAGCATCTGGGTCAGTTTTAGGAGGACCCATAGGTTACTTAGGAGAACAATTAGAATTAATTTACAGCCATTTACCTTTGTGAGTTGTATATTTTGAAAAACAGAGTAAATCTGATATTAAGTCTGATATAATACTCCTGCCTATGGCACCCTTTCCTATAAAATGGTTATATTAACACAGCCCCCGTGTTGTCACTCACTGCGAGCCTTTTTGTAAGCACTGACTGCATGACTTCCTCTTCGTAGTTGGTTCTGTAAGCCCACCTGTGACAGTGGGCTTCGTTTCTAAAACAGCATTGGAATGTCCGAGAGTGATAGCTCTCTCCCCTCTCCTTCCTCTCTCTGAACTTTGATCCCCAACTTGAGCATTTGCTTTGAGTCTTGACACTGGATGCCATCTGTTACTAATCCTGCTGAGCACCAGTCTGTAGCTTGCTGTCTGGGGTGAGCCACTAGGGACAGCTCCAGGTATCTTTGTAAGGAGGTTTTACACAGAGCAGTTGATTGGCAGTAGTGACAGGGCTCCAATGAGGGCAGGGATGCTTCCCAGTGGCTCTGACTTGAGTGTCCTGCTTCCTTTCATTGTTTTGTTAGAAGTTGCCTCACTTCCTTCCCGTGCAGACTCCTGGAACCTTGCAAATCTTGTTCTGAGCTCTATTGAAATTCCGGGATATGAAGATTGGGATACATTTGCCCCCAAACTTCTGACACTTGGCTCCTCATTCCTCCCCATTGCCTTTTTACTCGGTCATGCTCCTTTTCCTTCCCACTAGTAGACCTGGTGGCATGGACCCTGGTCAGGGACTCCTAAATGTAGCTTTTCAGTCTGTAGACTGTTGGAAATACTTTTATTAAAGGGGAAATAGAAGTGATGTTAGGAAAGGAGATTGACTGACAGTTCTAGGACTCCCTAGGCTGGCATCACCATGGGAGGGTGAGTGAGTCCAGGTGCTGTGCCTCAGCTTCTTGGGTGCAGCGTCTCAGCTTGCTCAGACATTGTCTCGAAGTCCCTGGCCTGTAGAGAACTTCAGCATGTTATAAAGGACCAAGCATGACCTTAGTAAGGGAAATGTGTTGATGGATGCTGGGAACTAATGCCACAGACTAGGGAGGTCGGCCTCCCCCTCAGCCTCTGCTCCAGGGTGAGAGACAGAGGCTTCCTCTTAGGTGTCCTTTTTCTTGGCCTCATGTGGGTGGGTTTTCTTCTTGGCACAGATTGCCTTTATTTGAGTTATAGAATGCCTGTTTTAAATCTCTAGTCTTTTTTTAAATTTTTTTAATTTATTCTTGAATGTGTATGAATGTACTGTCTGCATGTAGGTTTGTGCACCTGTGTCATGCAATGCTGCGGCAGTCAGAAGAGGGTGTCGGATTCTCCTGGAACTGGAGTCAAAGATGGTTCTCCGATGCCATGTGGGTGCTGGGGATCTTACCTGGGTCCTCTGCAAGAGCAGTCGGCGCTCTTAACTGCTAGGCCATCTCTCCAGCCCCTCTAGTCTTATTTTAATTAGATTATGACAGAGCTTGCTTTTCCTACTGTAATTTGGGATATATTGTTCCCTTAAAGATATTTACTTAGGAAAGCTGTCAATGGTAGGGTAGAATTTTCGCTCTCTTCTTAATCCTACCGTTATCCACAGAGTCCTTTGGTATAGTTTCTGACCAGGTGTTCAAGGCTGTCAGCCGATGATGCTTTCATCAGATTCCTTTTGAGTATTGTATTCATAAAGGATCATGATGATAGGTGGTCTTCTGGATTTAAGTCAAAGTTTGAGTTAATTAAGATTCTGCATAGCTATTAAAAGCTATGATGTTATGCTATTAAAGCTATGATTTAATGACATGGGGGAAAAGCTCACAGTACAAGTCTTGGTGGCACTTGAACATCTATTTAAAATTATTTTATTTATCTTTTTGAGACAGGATCTCCCTGTAACCCCCAGCTGGCCTGGAACTCACAGAGATCCACCTGCCTTTGGCTTCCAGGTGCTGGAATTAAAGGCATGTGCCACCAGACCCAGCTTATTTATCTGTTTTATGTGCTTGAGTATATTGCCTGCATGTGTGTAAGTGCACCCATGTTGTGTGTTGCAGAAGAGGATCCTCTGAACTGGAGTTACAGGTGTGGGTCCTCTGCAAGAGCAGCCACTGTTCTTAACCTCTGAGCCACCTCCTCAGCTTCTTGAGTGTCTATATTAGAGAGGATTCTCAAACACCTTACTGTATTGGGTATCCTCCTTTGTGTTCAGTACGGGAAGCAGATTAACAATAGGATTTGAGCAAGATAGCAGTGTAGTGCTGAGGTGCTGCCAAGGACCTCTGGGTTTTTCTTCCAGCCCTGTCTGTCCCCTTCCCTGCCCCCTACTTGGAGGCGTCATCGGTCTGCTCTAGCTGTTGGTGCACCTCGAGTGGCTTTCCTTGAGAGTCCTGTTGTAGGAATAGACTTGGACAAACTGCATGGCACGTGGTCCAAGAGTGCCTCCCGAGGACTAGTCTATTGGAATTGGAAAGGACATCCTCCTTTTATAACTGAAATTCATCCAGTGAAGCTAAGCTGAGTTGGAACTGCAGGGAGGTTGTTGGGTCTCAGAGGGTGGTGTGAACCCTCAGTGATGCGAGCCCCTGCAAAAAATGGGCTGAAAGAGCTCTTTGGTCAGTCACTTTTCTTTTATGCTAGATTCATCATTTTTTTTCCTCTCTTGTTTTAAGACAGGGTCTCTTAGTAGCTGTGGCTGGCCTGGAACTCACTATGTAGACCCAGCTAGACTCCATCTCACAGACATCCATCTGCCTCTGCCTCTTGAGGGCTCTGATTAAATTTGTGTGCCACCACACCTGGCCTCCTTTTTCTCTTGACTTGACTTATGAACTAATAATAAACTCTCCCTTTTTAAATCTATTTTTAGTGTGGTATGTGTATATGTGTAGTGTAAACATGTGTGAGGGCATGTTCATATGTGTGAGTGCATGTGTGCATGTGTGAGTGAGTGTGCCCATTGTGTGTATTCAGAGGCCAAAGGTTGACACTGGTGTCTTCCTCTCACTTTGTATTTATTTATTTATTTATTTATTTATTTATTTATTTAGTCTTTTTGGTCTCCCTATAACCCTAGCTGGCTGAGAATTCACTGTGCAGACCAGGCTGGCCTTGAACTCAGAGATCCACCTGCCTCTGCTTCCTGAGTGCTGGGATTAAAGACAAGTGCCACCACACCTGGCTTTCCATTTTACTTTTTGAGAGAATCTCTCACTCAGCCTGAAGTTCAGCGTTCCAGTACACTGGCCTGCTGGTGAGTTCCAAGGATCTGCCTTTTTTTGCCCTCCACCAGAGTGCTGGGGTTTGCAGTGTTTCACGCCTGGATTTTATATGGGTGCTAGGAATCTGAATTCAGGTCCTTGTACAGCAAATACACTTTACCCAGGGAACCATCTTCCTTAGCCCCTACAATCTATTCTTAAAGATATAAATTTGATTTAGGATTTTAACATAGTATATGTATTTATGTTAATGTAAAAACTGATTATAGGGCCCAAGAGTGTGTGTGTGTGTGTCTGTGTGTCTGTCTGTCTGTGTCTGTGTGCATCTGTGTGTGCGGTGTCCATGCATGTGCATTCAGAGGCCAGAGGAGGATGTCAGGTGGCTTCTTCTGTTGTGCTCTGTACTAACCCTGAAGCTCAGGCTGGCCAGCCAGCAAGCTCCCAGGATCTTCCTGTTCCCCACCCCCCCATATACAGCTAGGCCCAACTCGTATATGGGTGCTGGGGATTTGAACTCAGGTCCTTTTGCTTTCACAGCAAACATTCTTACTCACTGAGCCATCTCTCTAGTCCCCCATTAAAAAAAAAAGCTCTTTTTTATTCATATGCATGTGTTTATGCTCATGTGAGCAGCTTGTGTGGGTGCCTGTAAGGGTCAGAATAAAGCCACCGGGTCTGCAGTTACAGGTGCTGTGAGCCACCTGATGTTCAGTGCCCCCACCCCCAATTCTTAACTAGTATATTTATAATTTTAAGTTTTATTTTGTTACTAAAAACTGAAATTTATGAGATTGCATATATTATATGAAGAGAATGTTTTAAATTAATTTAAATTGTATTAATATTTGGAATGTATGATCACCTGAGTTGACTAAAGCAAACAGATTTTCTTAAATTAGAGAGAACTCCAGTGGAAACAAAAGCATGGGCTTGCTTATGTTTAGAGAACTCTTATTTGAAGCCCATAACTGTGTTCTTAGTATGTGTGCTGTGTTAAAATGCTTTCTGGGTTTTCAGCCGCGTATTTGAAAAGGACATCACTGTGTTGGCCGAGGCTGTGGCAGGCATGTTCTAAATTACCACAGACCACAGATAGTATTGCAGAGTGCCTGTGCCTTTCACTGTGTGTCCACTGACACTGAAATGAAGACTCACTCTTCACTTGCAAGAGCGTTCACTTTCTCCTGTTTGGCAGACATCAGCGGATGTGTTAATCGAATTGATCTTATGGAAGCACATGTTTATAAAGCAGCAGAGAGAGTGCCGTTAAGAGTGTATTAGGGATTCGGTGAAAGTGCTTTATAAGAGGATTTCATTTCAATGTTGTTTCAGGAGGACTAAGCCGTCTGTAGAGAAATGCGAACCCAAGGCGGTGAAGCTGAGCAGGCAATTCAAAGGGGCGACTGTACTCAGAATTTCTGTATAGGGTTTGTTAAAGGACAGCACATTGACAACAGTGATCAAAAGCAGTTTTGAAGAAACTAAGCAAGATAACTATCTGAATATGTCTACCTTGAAAACAGCATTGTTACTGCAAAGCCAGAGTGCATCCTATCCCGCCCCAAAGCTGTTCTCTTAGGTGTCTGTCCTTAAAACAGAACTCTAAGACTGGTTTAAAATTTAGGATCTATGTCACAGTAATACTGGGTTGGAGTATGTAGACACCTCAGGGGATTTATTCATTTTTCTCTAAAACACTGATCTGTGTTTAAAGATTTCCAAGTACAGCAGTCTTGAGTGGGGGAATAAAGGAATTCATTTTTCACTGATGAGTGAGAAAGGGAGGGAGAGAAAGAGAGAAGAACAAAGAGAGGGAGGGAGGAGGGAGCAAAGAATGCGTGGAACTCTTAGGACGCAGTGATGTTGTTGCCTTGGTCTTCTCAAGCCTCACCTGCTTCAGGGCCACCCTCGATACCTCCCTCTTGCCTCTGGATTAGGACTCCGTCTGATACTTTACTTCCTTGGAGCCTTCTAGCTGTCCGTGATGGCTGCTGTGTGCACTTCTGTACTTCTAGCTGTCTGTGATGGCTGCTGTGTGCACTTCTGCACTTCTAGCTGTCTGTGAGGCTGCTGTGTGTGCACTTCTGTACTTCTAGCTGCCTGTGATGGCTTCTGTGTGTGCACTTCTGTACTTTTTCTATGATGGCTGCTGTGTGCACTTCTGTACTTCTAGCTGTCTGTGATGGCTGCTGTGTGCACTTCTGTACTTTGCTCGCATGTGTTTATTGTCTTGCTGTCAGTAAGTGCGAAACTCCTGGAGGCAGTGATGCTGATGTTTTCCCTCCTCTCAGTCCTGGCAGAGTGCCTGAGGTTCTACCACCAGTACTTGTTGGCTGAAGGAGGCAGAGGGTTTAGCTTGGTGAAAGAATAGTTTTGGTGTTAGGCTTTGAATCATACCTTTTGATTACTCACTATGATTTGGGGAATGTTATTTAATTTTTTCTTATGAAAAGCAATAATAAATCTCCCTAGGTTGTTAAGATTAAATGAAACAATGCCTGTTACACATTAAGTGTGCAGTATTATTAGCACCGTTACGTTATACTTCTGTTTTGTTCCTTTTTGACTTAGGGTGAAACGGGAGACTTTCCATCATAATTGTCTTCAAAAGCCATCCACTATGCTTTGGAACTAGACATCTTTATTTGTTTCAAAAGTTGATTTTATTATTTATGTGTTTTTATTGGGGGGGGGTTGCCTGGAGCGGCCAGAAGAGAGCATTGGCTCCCCTAGAGCTGAGTTACAGGTGATAGTGAGCCACTGGTGTATGCTGGGAACTGAACTTTGGTCTTCTGAAAGAGCAGCAAGTTCCTTAAACCAATGAGACATTTCTCCAAATCCAAGAGGTTTTGTTTTGTTTTGTTTTCCCCCGTTTGCAGAAGCCATCAGAAAAGGAGTTTTGAGACTCTGTTTTTCCAGATTCCCTCTTTAGCTTCGATTGTGGCTTATTTTGCACCTATTCCTGCAGTGCGTGGGATTTGGAAGGCTCCGGGAGAGTCAGAAGTTATGCTGCTGAACTGCGTGTGAGGCTTCTGATTAAATGGCCTCTTGAGGTCAGTGGGGACAGTGAACTTCTCCTTGGAAAGTTCCTAGTAATTCATTTGACTGGATGTTTGTCCATAACTTAGATTACTCTGCTTTTTATTTTTTAAATGTTATACACTATTAATAGTATTTTTTCTCCAGATTGATGTAACTGCTCTATTAGAAAAGTAAATGAGGTCTAGTTATTCGGATAAACTAACCTAACCAGTTAGAAGTGTCTTTGGTATATAGACAGAGCATAAGTTCATTGTAGAAAACTATGAAAGACAAAAGGACTCAGCAGTCTTGACCCTAACCAGTCTGAAACATTTGTCATTGACATTTTACTGATGATGAGCAGTGATGGTTTGTTTATGGCCAACATTCTCCAGGCTTTCATCTTGTCCTTCCCCTATCTGTACGGATATACATGGCCATGTCTATTTCTCATGATTTAACAATAGCAGGCAGACTCTTATTTATATCATATAATTTAACTATTGGATTTGCTTTACAACATATTTACAATGTTAGTGGTTTGTAACATATGACTGCATGTTAAGGACTAGCTAAACATTAATGTAAATATTTTAGTATTCTGGCTATGTTTAGTATAGATTTCTAGTTCATAAGGTAGTCTTAAGGCTCTTGAAATTTGTTGCCATTTTTTTTAATAGAAGTGTACTGTTGCTTTTATTCACATCAGTGTGAAATACTGCATTAGACAATTTAGCTACAGAACCTGTCTAGACTGTTATTAGGAGTTATGTAGGAAGTTTATTCATCCATTTTTATTACTGTAATAAAATGCCTGAGGCCAGCCAATTTTATGAAGAGGTTTTCTGGGCCCAAACTTCTGTAAACCAAAAGTTCAAACAGTGTGGCACAGGCTCTAGGCATAGCCCCACTTGGCTTCATCAGTTCATTGGCAATAGCAATGGCTGGAACCCAGAACTGTGTGAGCAAGAGATTGCATTGCCAGACAGGAAGCCAGACAGAACCGGAGTCCCAGAGAAGTGCACTGGTCCCTGTGGAGGGCACACCCCAGCTGACACTGGTCCCTGTGGAGGGCACACCCCAGCTGACACAGGGTTTTCCACTTGGCCTCACCATGTAATGCTGCCACTCTGAGGACAGGCTCTCCACCATGAACATGGGGACAGGCATGTCCAACCACTCTGAGGACAGGCTCTCCACCATGAACATGGGGACAGGCATGTCCAACCATAGCTTCAGATCATGTCAGCGATGCAAGAAGGGGTCTGTGTTTAGCAAGACTGTCTAAACATAACTCATAGTCATCCTTTAGCAGTTTCTTTAGTTTTTGTTAATTCTTGTTCCACTTGATTTTCAGTTAGCAGTCTTATGTATGAATCCATCTTTTTACTAGAGTTCTAGAAATCCTGACTCAGCCCACTGGTATTTTCTCATAGTTGTTTAAACTTGCCCTCAGAAACTTGTACCCAAAAGTACCTGGCAAAGTCCTTTTCTAAAGGCTGGAGACATCCTGTGACAGCCCTTCCTTGTGAAGGAAGGTGTTCTGGGCTGTGTGTGATCCTTGGTGCTGTGAGAGAAGCAGCTGAGTGACAGACAAGGCAGTTATTACAGACACGGTTGCTCCTGTGACGTGTAAAACATGGGAAAAGCAAACCCCAAAAACTTTGGATAAAACATTTATGCATACAGCAATGAACTCCGCTTTCAAGGAAGCATGGGCACTGCATCTGATTTCTAAAAGTGGAAATGGGTTTTTCTTCCTTCCCTTGCTGGAAGAAGGAAATTTAGCTGTAATGTAAGATAGTCCTCATGGAATATACAAAGCATATAGTAGACTGCGCTAAGAATATATAAAACATCAAATAGAGTCTGTAAGCCTAGAATATTCCCTAAACACCTGTAAATATTAATAAGAACATAGATAACAACCTGAGTCTTCTTGAAAAGTGCTGACCTAGAGGGTGCTGGATTCAAATGAGAGACTGAGACCAAGAGAGCATTTAAACTATATCTGATGAGAGAGAGAGAGAGAGAGAGAGAGAGAGAGAGAGAGAGAGAGCTCTCTGCTGAGCAAAGTAAGACCAGGGACACTGCTAAGTGGGGAAGTGTTACAGGCACAAGAAGGGACCATGCACCAGAACCTTGACAGCAGGCAGTGTCTGAGGTGCTCATGCTGGAGGAGGGCTGAGCGGCTCTTCCGATTGTAAATAGCAATATCTAACTATTCTAATTATTCCTAGCACTCCTTTTTTTAAAAAATAAGGGGACAGAAAAAAAAAATCCTTATGGTTTCCAAGGGACCCTCTGAGAAATCTCAAAGGCAGTTTCAGGTGCAAAGGAAGCCTTTGCAATTTGATTTGGAGAATCAAACTTTCAGCAGAGTGCTGAAAGTTATACCAGAGTAACAATAGAATTTTTTGCCCCCTTTCTTGGTCTTTTTGAGACAGGGTTTCCTTGTAGCCCCAGCTATCCTGAAACTCACTATGTAGACCAGGCTGGCCTTGAACTCACAGAGATCCGCCTGCCTCTGCGTCCAGAGTGCTGGGATTAAAGGTATGTGCCCATGCCTGGCAACAATAGAATTTTAAAAACTTGACTTTTGTGTGTGTGTGTGTGTGTTTATTTATACATATATTTTTTATCAAATCTAGATCCATGTTCCCCCATCCCCCCACCCCTCCAGAGCTCATGCATTCTGCAAACATGCTATTCATCTCTTTCTCAGTCTTTCTCAATATTCTCCATGGGGAAGTTGACTGTTTTGAGCAGAACACAGCTGACTTTTCAATGCAAACTATGGAAGCCAGAAGAGCCTGGACAAAAGTAGTTTCAGTTCTAAATGATCATAGATGCCAACCCAGAATACTTTACCCAGCAAAAATGTCTATTATAGTTGAAGGGGACAGAAAAATCTTCCATGACATGAATAAGCTGAAAATTTCATGTCCACAAAAGCAACCCTTCAGAGAATACTTTGAAGCAATACAAAGAGCTAAAGAAAGGAATGACTATACCCAAAGAAAACAGAAAGAAACTAACTGAAGGTATAACTATAGAAACAAGGTTACACCATGAATGGGAACAGAAATTAAAATGACAGGAAGCAATATACATCATTCAATAATAACTTTAAGTGTCAATGGACTGAACTCCCCAGTCAAAAGACACAGGGTAGTTGAAATTGAATGGATTAAGAAACAAAACCCATCTCAGGCTGGAGAGATGGCCTAGCGGTTAAGAGCACCATCTGCTCTTGCAGAGGACCCGGGTTCGATCCCCAGCACCCACATGGCGGCTGAGAACCTTCTTTAACTCCAGTTCCTGGGGAATCCGACACCCTCTTCTGACCTCCACGGCATTGCATGACACGAGTGCACAAACCTACATGCAGACAGTACATTCATACACATACAAGAATAAATAAAAATTTTAAAAAGAATATCATAAAAAAGAACCAAAACCCANTAGCCCTTAGCCGGGTGTGGTGGCACCGCCTTTAATCCGCAGCACTTGGGAGGCAGAGGCAGGCGGATCTTTGTGAGTTCAAGGCCAGCTTGGTCTACAGAGCGAATTCCAGGACAGCTGGGGCTACAGGGAGACCCTGTCTCGAAAAGACCAAAAAAAAAAAATCTTCTAGCTCACATATTATTACTGTGATAGTTTGTTAGAATGTTGACTCACTTTGATTAAATATGAATTTACATTCTTTGTTAACGTGTTCAGTTGGTGAATCTGCAGAAGTTCAGGAAGAATGTACATAAAGAGAACAAAAGTCTATACACTTAATTGGGACAAGTCAAGGATGAATGTTTTCATTAAGTTAACAATATAAATTAGTTTCATTTCCCAAGGGTTCATGTAAATATTGTGAACTTGAATTCTTAAAGTGTTTCTGAGTTTGTTTCCACAAAACATGCCCTTATTCCCCTCACACTGAATTAAGGTTCAATTTCCTTAATTTCTGGGGATTCAGTTTATAGAAGCACTTATTTATCTGTAATGCAGTCAGAAAAGAGTTCCTTTGAGAGGTTTTAGTAATATAGTTTGCATAGTTATAGGGAAATAGGAAAACGCAGAGTCAGAGGTAAAGCCCTGCTGGAAGCAGACAGCCACGGGAGTATGCTCACAGACTTTGTTAAAAATGTTTCAGCTACAGTGCCGGGCGTGGTGGCACTCGCCTTTAATCCTAGCACTTGGGAGGCAGAGGCAGACGGATCTTTGTGAGTTCAAGGCCAGCCTGGTCTACAGAGTGAGTTCCAGGCTAGCTGTGGCTACAGGAAGACCCTGTCTCGAAAAGACCAAAAAAAAAAACAAAAACAAAAAAACAAAACAAAACAAAATGTTTCAGCTACAGTTAACAGCAAGCAAGCACAGGAGTCCAGAATCCACCAGTTCATGGATCTGTGCCCAGTGGGCATGAATTATGGTTGATTGGAGCTCAAGATGAGTACATAGGCAAAACAGGAAACATGAGCGGACCATGTGCCATCTTTGATCAGAGACAAGATCCCTGTTACCTTTGATCTGCTTATAGAGATTAACATGATCAGACCATGAAATCTAAAGAATCGCACAGAGAATCGGTGACCGTTCCTTACACTGCAGATGAGGGCCAAGTACATGAGGCGAACTTACCCTTGGTCCCTGGTTACCTTGCCAGAGTCACAGGTGTGTGTGTGTGTGTGTGTGTGTGTGTGTGTGTGTGTCCATGTGTGTGTCCCAGAAGGCAGGGTCCTCATCCTGTCCGTCCCAGCACCACAGCCATGGCAGGGCAAAGTGGACTGGATGGCCGGGGTGATTGTGTTCAGGCTGGCACAGAAAGTGCTGATTAGTGAGAAGAGTGTGGGAGAAAGCAGAAAGCATGGGATTTTATAGAATACGCAATCACTGCAGAAGGATGGAGGAGTCTTCTCAGAGTACACCAGAGGGTGGCCACCTTTAGGATTAGTCTTTTTGGGAACACAAAGGCAGTGCTTGCCTGTCATGCTCAGGACTCGGACATAGTTTAGCATGGGACACTGTCTGGCTCGTTGAGCCCTTTGTAACACAAGTATGTGCTTTTGGATCCAAGTAGTTTACTTAATTATAAGTATCTGGACATAGATCTCTTGTATTAGTTACTTTCTGTTGCTGTGATAAAACACCATGACCAAGGCACCTTCTAGAAGGAAGAGTTTATTGGGTTACGGATTTTGGTTTCAGAGAGAGAGGAGAGTCCATCATTGCAGGGAGGCGTGGCAGCAGGCAGCCCGAGCAGAAGACTGAGCGCTTGCACCTTCCAGCTGGTAGCAGAAGTAGGGTGAGCCAGACTGGAGGTGGGCAGGCTGTATCCTCTCAACGCCCACTCCCAGTGACGTGCTTTCTCCAGCATGGCCACACCTCCTAAAGATTTCATGACCCTCTCCAAATAGCACTATGAACTGGGACCAGGTATCCAAATACCAGGAGCCTTTGGGGACATTCGAACCACTGCCCTTGAAACTATGCAGAAGGTTTTCTCTCACTTTAGAAATTGCTTTGCTTCTGTTTAAGTTGAGTGGACTTCCTTCTAGCTTCTTTTTGCTTCATATTTTGACACTGAGCTTTTGGAGAGTATTTGCTCAGACATGGGAGATGTATTTTTTTTTTTTTGTCTTTTTTTTGAGACAGGGTCTCCCTGTAGCCCCAGCTGTCCTGGAACTCACTCTGTAGACCAGGCTGGCCTTGAACTCACAAAGATCCTGCCTGCCTCTGCCTCCCAAGTGCTAGATTAAAGGCGTGTGCCACTGCGCCCGAAGTATGATGCTATTTTTTAAGCTGCATTGTAATTTTATGTATTGTTTAAATTCATGTATAATTAAAATTTATATATCATTAAATTGTAACAGTCCTTTTTAAATATGTTGGTTGTAGGATGTAGTGTATTATCAGAAGTTATGAAAAATCATGTTTTAAAAATCACCAAAGTATTTTGACTTTTGCTTTTATCTAGAATTTTGCCGTGATGTCTGTGCCAGGGCAAAGCTGTTGGCTTCCTCTATATGATCCTGGTAGATTTTTATTGCGTGGTATGTGTCTTAACCTCTGTCTACTGGAGAGAACTTAAGTAGCCACCAAGTAGTGATCCTCACTGTGTGTTTTCTTTTTCAGGAAGCAGTTTGTGATTTTAAAAAATTGATTAATTTGGGGCAGGGTTTTTGCTGTGTAGCGAAGGCCAGACAAGAACTCGCCGTTTCCTGCGTCATCCTCCAGGTGCTGGAATTGTAGGTGTGCACCCCGCACTGTGTGTGTGTGATCTTCTTTGGTCTGTTGGGCTTTCAAGGCATTCCTATTTCTTTTGCTCTTATAAACAGTGTTATAAGCATTATTTTCAGCCCAGTCTTTATATTCAAGATGCTTTAATAGTATAAAATCCTGGAAATGTAATTGCTATATCAAAAACAATATGTATGCATGCTTTAGTTATGCTCTGTATTAGGTACAGAATTTTTATATTGAATTATATATAGTAGGGGCATACTTTGATTTATATATGTACTAATGCCTACCAGGAATTGCGGGGCTGTTGACCCCACGGTTGGACGGGCTGAAGAAGACATGCAAATGGGGCTGATGGCCCTGCGGCCAAACACAGCTGCAGTACTGATGGTCCCATAGCCAAACATGTGGTTGCGGAGCTGCCGGCTCCCATGACCAAAGGAGCTGAACAGCCAACTGTGGGGTTGATAGCCCCACAACCAAGCACGCGTGCAGTAACATCCCAGGGACCACATCAGATGGTTCAAATCCGTGTAAATATGTTTATTCTATGTAACAGGCAGCTTATATAGGCTTGAGGTGGGCAGCTGGCATACTGCATGACATCACCTCCCAGTGGCCAGTCTTAGACTTTCATACCATCATGTGTCATTCCAGCTCCTGGGGTGTATTCAGAAGAGGGGCGTGCTGATAAGCAAGCCAGCTCTTAACTTCTGAGCGCCTCCTAGCTGAAAACAGTGTGCCCTGCATCCTTTGCTCTGCCTAGTATGCTAAGCAGATTGGTAGCCTGCACTCGAGATATGTCTGAGTCCAAGATTGCTGTCCCACAAGGAATACGTGAATTTATCCTTGCATTATAATGATAATTTTAAAGACATTACTCATTTGATAAATTAAAAAAGGTCTGTTTTAAATACCTGCGTTTAAAGCATTACTTGTGGGCTGATGAGGTGGCTCAGTGGGTAAAAGCCCTTACCATATAACGTTGGTGGAGTTTCACCTCCAGAACCTACATAAATGTGGAAGGAGAACCATCTCCGCAGAGCTGTCCTCTGACTTCCACGTGTGTGCTGTGTGTGTGCACCCCACATACACATAACACAAGAGTAAGTTAATTAACACATTGAAGCATTGAATGCTTCTTTTTTTTTTTTTTTTTGGTCTTTTCAAGACAGGGTCTCCCTGTAGCCCCAGCTGGTCTGGAACTCACTCTGTAGACCAGGCTGGCCTTGAACTCACAGAGATCCACCTGCCTCTGCCTCCCGAGTGCTAGGATTAAAGGCGTGCACCACCACGCCCGGCTGAATGCTTCTTATGTGAACCCACTGTTTACATTTCTTCCTGTCAAGTTTTTAAAGTTATTTGTGTCTCTGACTGAACTTCTCGAGGGTGGTAGCTGTTGTGTCCGTCATGCCCATCTGCCCTGCACTGCCCATTCTGTTGCTACCACGAGAGGAGCCTAGGATGTTTATAAATGTGGGATTAGACTTGTTTATTTGGGAGTCCCATAAAATTGTATCTTTATAATATTTTTCAGTTTCTTATGACTTGTTTTAAAAATATCTTTTAAAATATACAAGGAAGACTATGATGGGAAGGAAAAGGTGTAAAGGGAGGGGAGAGCAGGAGAACATGATGGGCAAGGCAGAACACTGCTTGCTCCTCGAAGGTCGAATCTAGGCTTAATATATACGTATTTGTGACATGAAAGCAAAAGGAATCTGCTGTGTGTGTGTGTGTGTGTGTGTGTGTGTGTGTGTGTGTGTGTGTTTGTAGGATGTAGGGCAAATGAAAGCAAAGTGTAGTGACAGAAGTATAAAAATGTCACAAAATAGTTAAGAATAAGAGAGAAATCATAAAAATATTTCTGAAAACTTTTATATTGTATAATATAATAAATAACTAGAAGTAGTATTTAAAGAGAAATTATTCTTATTTCTTTCACCACATTTCTTTAATCAAAACAGTATATGTGACATACATAAAGATAGCCTTGGAAAGTTCACTTTAAAAGCCATTTCTAGTGCAGCTGTGTGTCTTCCCTTTATTTTAAGTAAACAGCACTATGAACTCTAGCTTTAGAGTAAAATTATTATTTTGTTGTCTTTACCATCATTAACCAGGGGTAGGCCCCATCCCTCCCAGTCCCTAGTAACCACTGACCTGCCCTGTCAATATGAATTTCCTGCTCTGAAGGTTCACACACATGGGTCACATGTGGTCTTGGCTGCCTCCTCCACTCAGCATGTTTTCAACTCCTTTCCTATCCTAGTGTGTGCTGGTCTCCATTTCTCAGAGTGGCTGAACATCTCTGTGTCGTGGCTATACTGCATTTATTGATTCATGAGTGGCTGGGGGCATTTGGGTGCTTCCATATTTTGGCTTTTAGGCTGTGATCATCCATGTACAAATCTCTGTCTTTACAAAACATGTGTTTTGAATTGCTAATCCTGTTGCATTCAGCCTGGGTTCTCACCAGCAGTGTAGAAGAATCTGATTTCTCCACATCCTTGTCAACACTTGTTATTTATTATCTGACCATTTGTCTGTCTTGCATGTGGAGAGGTTTGCATTTCCTTAGTGGTGGGGGGGGCCCTCTTTCCAGGGCCATGTTGGCCACCGTGCATTGTTGCCTCTTTATTACCGAGTTTCTTGTCTTGTATATGTCTTTTAGCAGATCTGTGAACTGTAAAGATTTCCTACCCTCAAACAGGCTTTGCCACCTTCTCAATGATAATTGCACAAGTTTTTAATTTTGATGGTGTGGTGTTTTTTGTTGTTGTTGTTGTTTGTTTTTCCTTGTCTTTTCGAGACAGGGTCTCCCTGTAGCCCCAGCTGGCCTGGAACTCAGTCTGTAGACCAGGCTGGCCTTGAACTCAAAAAGATCCACCTGCCTCTGCCTCCCGAGTGCTAGGATTAAAGGTGAACGCCACCTGGCGATGGTGTGTTTCTTTGGTGAAGAGATTTTCTAGTAAGAAGTCAGTGTTATATCTAGGATCCTACAAAGTTGCTATTGCTTTCTTCTAAAAGTTTACACATTTTATTTGGTGTAAGCTCTGGCCTCTTTCTGTTTCCTTTGAGCGATAGTGCCTCCGTTGTAATCAGCTGGCCATTAGGAAATGGGTTTATAGCTGGCTTCTTAGCTCCTTTCCGTTGATTGAAACCTCTGTCCTTAATACCTCTTTTTTTAAATTTTTTTTAAATTTTATTTATTTTTTATGTGTATGAATGTACTGTCTGCATGCAGGTCTGTGCACCCGTGTCGTGCAATGCTGCGGAGGTCAGAAGGGGTGCTGGATTCCCCTGGAACTGGAGTTCTCCTGGAATTGGAGTTACAGACGGTTCTCAGCCGCCATGTGGGTGCTGGGGATCGAACCCGGGTCCTCTGCAAGAGCAGTTAGTGCTCTTAACCCTGTCCTTAATACCTCTTACTGCCTCAGTTGCTATTGCTTCAAAGTAAGTGTTTTTTTTGGTCTTTTCGAGACAGGGTCTCCCTGTAGTCCCAGCTGTCCTGGAACTCACTCTGTAGACCAGTCTGGCCTTGAACTCACAAGGATCCGCCTGCCTCTGCCTCCCAAGTGCTAGGATTAAAGGCATGCGCCACCACGCCCAGCCTCAAAGTAAGTTTTGAAATTAGGGAAGGGCTTTGTCTTTGTTGTTTTCCAGGATAGCTTTTGAATCTTAACTGCTGACTCTGGATATCAACATTGTGTAAATATCTCCGTCCCCTGCTATTTCTGTGTTAATGAAGTTTGTGTTAATGATATGTATTAGCTTAGTAAAGGTCTTGCACATACTGAATAAGGAATTGTGGATAAGAGAAAAAGAAAGGCAAAGGTCTTAGTGATTAAGTTAGGAAGACCCTGTCTCAAGAAGACAATAAATAAATAAATAAATAAATAAAATAAATAAATAAATAGTGTTATTTTGTAGAGGATGAATGCATACTCCAACGGAATGTAAATTTCAGAGAATAACTAGAGCTACCTGCTGTTTTTGAGACGAGTACATGAACTGTCAAAGGACTGTTCACTTGGTCTTTGGTACCACATGAATTAAATGTGTTGTGTTTGTATATTCGGGTATTTTAAATGGTGTCAGCTTTGTTGGATATTTTAAATGGTGTCAGCTTTGTTAAATTTTAAGCTTCAGCTGGGTGTAGTGGTGCACACCTTTAATCCTAGCACTTGGGAGGCAGAGGCAGGCAGATCTTTGTGAGTTCAAGGCCAGCCTGGTCTACAGAGTGAGTTCCAGGACAGCTGGGGCTACAGGGGAGACCCTGTCTCGAAAAAAAAAAAAAAAAAAAAAAAAAATTTAAGCTTCAGATATTTTATAGTCTTCCTTACAAGCTAAACTTGCAAAAAATCTTCGTAATCTGGAAACCAGGGCCCAGAGGGGAGGGGTTAGATTGCTATAAACAGGTTGAAATTGACTATCTGTAAATATTTTCACTAATAGAATGAGATGATTTTTGATTTTTTTGGTATCAATTTATTTGTTTTGTAATAAAATTTCCATGTCTTTTTTTCTTAAAGGAACACTGTAATCACGGTTAGAGTGTCTAGCTGTATTGTGGAGTTGGTCTTTTTCAAGGTTAGCTATTTTTCCTACACATGATGGAGTGTCAATAGTGCTATTTCATTGTAACATCAGAAAATAAATTCACAGAGCAACTTTAGTTTGTAAAAATATAAATGTTCTACTTTTTAGTGGCATATGATGAATGGTTCCCAGGACAAAATAACTTAAGCATAGCGTGTCTGTTATTGGCCACCAGGCAACATGATTAACCTTGGCTGGAAACAGACCTGGCGAGCCTTATAATTAGCCTGGCCCCTTCTTCTTGGGGGTGTGTGTGTCAGACTGAAGAGCAGGGAAGGGGATCCAAGGCCAGGCATGCTGGAGAAGGCAGATGGAATTTGGGGAGTGAGGAGTTGGAGGTTCACAGAAGGTCCTGGAGGTGGGGGAGGAATGCAGAAAAGGCTCTGGAAACGAGTCAGGCCCTGATTCCAGAATGGATAGACACACTGTATAGGGCAGTAACTCCTCAAAATTGGGCCAAGTCACTGAGGCACTGTGAGTTGACAGGGTCCCATGGCCCACACCAATGTCAGCCCCTTGAGTCCAAGTTCGTGAAGGTGCAAAGTCTTTTTATTTCTATTTTATATTTTACATATTTGTATTTAATGTGTTTGAGTGTATTGCCTTCATGTAAATGCACCCATGTTGTGCAGTGCTCATGGAGGTCAGAAGAGGGCATCAGATCCCTTGGAATTGGAGTTATAGATGGTTGTTAGCCACCATCTGGATGTTGGGAATTAAACCAGGTCTTCTCTCTATAAGAGCACCCTAACTACTCCAGCCCCTTGGTGGATAAATTAGAACTTTGAGTTCAGGCTGGAAAGTTCATAGCTAAGCAATGGGGGCAGACTATTCCTAAAGACAACCTTCACCAAGCTTGAAAATCAGCCTGAAAACATGGACGGATCGGAAATAACACAGTCTACCTTTTACTCTAATTCTAATAACTGCTTACAAATAAGATGGCAAAGTCCAAATAATAACCTTAAATTCCGGTGTCCAGTGTCTAATCAATAGGTATAATAAGTGTGGTGCATGCAGCTGCCATCCCAGTACTGAGGAGGCTGAGGCAGGAGGATCGTGAGGCCATCTCAGGCTACATAGGAAGATCCTGTCTTCAAAACCAAACCAAACAAGACCAGAACAAAACAAAACAAACCAGAAATGCTGAACATGTCATGCCAATTAGGAGGAAAATGTGACTCATAACCAGGAGAAGATCTGTAGTCCGCAGTGATAATACCAGAGAAATAAAAAGTGATGGAAGTAGCAGGGAGTGCTAACAAAAAATGTGGCCGGGCGTGGTGGCGCACGCCTTTAATCCCAGCACTCGGGAGGCAGAGATAGGCGGATCTCTGTGAATTCAAGGCCATCCTGGTGTACAGAGTGAGTTCCAGGACAGCTGGGGCTACAGGGAGACCCTGTCTCAGGAAAAAAAAAAAAAAAAAAAAAAACGAAAACAAAAAAAAAATATTTACTCATCAGTAAGTATTTAAAGAAAAATATACATACTGGTGAACAATTAGGAAATACAAAAAAGATTCTAGTAGAACTTTTAAGGTGGGAGGCTTCCTGTCTGGACTGGTCCCAGTAGGGTTTATCAGCATGGAGGCATGAGGGACAGCGAGGCATGGATTTGGGAACATAGCAACTGCAGACACAGCACAGACAGAGCAGCCCAGCCCAGTGATGACTCCCCGAGAGGGAGCACCAGCCGTCCCTGCGAGACCGGGCTTCCGTGTCACGTGTCAGGCAGTTGCGTGTCAGGCAGTTGCGTGTCAGGCAGTCTGGCAGTCATGTATCTGGCAGTCGCATGTCAGGCAGCCGAGTATCAGTCTTTTTTTTGTTTTGTTTTTTCGAGACAGGGTCTTCCTGTAGCCCCAACTGTCCTGGAACTCACTCTGTAGACCAGGCGAGCCTTCAACTCACAAAGATCCGCCTGCCTCTGCCTCCCAAGTGCTAGGATTAAAGGTGTGCGCCACCATACCCGGAAAGTATCAGTCTTTTTTTGTTTTTTTGGTATTTTTGAGACAGTCTCCCTTTAAGTCCCAGCTGGCCTGGCGAGTATCAGTCTTATAGATGAGGTTTCCAGCTCTGGTGAGTATCAGTCTTATAGATGAGGTTTCCAGCTCTGATGCTTTCACACCTGTTGGAGTGTGTAGCAAAAACAGTTTCTGTCAGTCACCAAGTCAATTCCTCCAGTTTGTTTAGTCTTTTTCTTTCCAAAGGCCTTATCTCTGTTATATTTAGTCATAGCCCTGCAAAGATTGTTCTAATTGTTCTTAAATTAATGGTTACTTAGTTAACTGCTCACTTATTTTAATTTGCACTTTTATAGGGTCTGGGGAGGACCACCCCATCTCAGACAGTGTCATAAAACATTGAAAATTTTCATGTTTAGGGAACTTTTTTGACTTTTATGCGATTTTTCAAGTCAGTTCAGTGTAAAGCCTGTGTGCATTGTGGTTGTAGCCTTGTAGGATGAGCACTGAGTTCCTATACGAATGCCTTTGACACCTGTGTCCATGTACTGTGTCACATATATCAGGATGAGATATCTTGAGAAGAGAACCTGCTGAGTATGTTGCACATATTTTCCAGGTTGGTGCCTCTTCACCTTTTTTTGGGCCACAGAATGTGATGAGAACTGTGGGTTTTAGTCAGAAGGATAGAGGCAGGCTAGTGAGGTCTGCTGCACTCAGCGTCCAAATAAAGCAGTAGCTTTGGTACCCCAGCTCTTCCACGTTACCTGTGTTGTATATGTGCTAATTATAGATTGAAAAGCATTTCCTCCCTGAAACTGTGGTGTTTGTGTTTAGAATGTGCAGGGCCTCTTGGCCCTACATTTCCAGTAAATTTCATGTTGGCCTTAGGTTTTCAATTATAGTTAGCAATTATGCCCTCCTAAGTGAGGAAAGCTACAAAATTAAAAATAGGTGCTTCCCCCATCCCCATCTAAAATCTTGAACCCATTTAAAGTTTTCTCAGTTTGGATAGTTTTTATTTTGTTGTTTGTTTGTTTTTTTGTCTTTTCGAGACAGGGTCTACCTGTCGCTCTGGCTGGCCTGGAACTCACTCTGTGGACTAGGCTGGCCTTGAACTCACAAAGATCCACCTGCCTCTGCCTCCTGAGTGCTAGGATTAAAGGCGTGCGCCACCACGCCCGGTGATTAGTTTTTAATTAATAAGAAAGTTAAGTTTTTGTAAACTAAACCTTACGAGTCTATCTTTATGTCTTCATGTTGGGGGATGTTGGGGTTTCATGATTCCTGTAGGCATTCCTCTCAAGTAAAGAATCCTGTCACCCAGGTGGGCTGGTATTGCTATTGGGATAGTGCAGACAGAACAGTCTCTGGCTGGTTTGAAGTGTAGCCCTGTGTCACACAGAGGTACTCTGGTCTCTGGTAGACTCATATGCATTAGGGCTCCTTGAGATTCTAATCCAGCTGAAAAGTTCCTGTTGTTAGCAGGCTGCTCTCCTGTTTGGTGGTGTGCTGTTGTCAGCAGGCTGCTCTCCTGTTTGGTGGTGTGCTGTTGTCAGCAGGCTCCTCTCCTGTTTGGTGGTGTGCTGTTGTCAGCAGGCTGCTCTCCTGTTTGGTGGTACGGTGTTGTCAGCAGGCTGCTCTGTTTGGTGTGCTGTTGTCAGCAGGATGCTCTCCTGTTTGTTGGTATGGTGTTACCAGCAGGCTGCTCTCCTGTTTGGTGGTGTGCTGTTGTCAGCAGGCTGCTCTCCTGTTTGTTGGTGTGCTGTTGCCAGCAGGCTGCTCTCCTGTTTGGTGGTGCTGTGTTGTCAGCAGGCTGCTCTCCTGTTTGGTGGTGTGTGCTGTTGCCAGCAGGCTGCTCTCCTGTTTGGTGGTGTGTGCTGTTGTCAGCAGGCTGCTCTCCTGTTTGGTGGTACTGTGCTGTTGTCAGCAGGCTGCTCTCCTGTTTGGTGGTGCTGTGCTGTTGTCAGCAGGCTGCTCTCCTGTTTGGGGGTGTGCTGTTGTCAGCAGGCTGCTCTCCTGTTTGGTGGTGTGTTGTTGTCAGCAGGCTGCTCTCCTGTTTGGTGGTGTGTTGTTGTCAGCAGGCTGCTCTCCTGTTTGGTGGTGTGCTGTTGTCAGCAGGCTGCTCTCTTGTTTGGTGGTGCTGTGCTGTTGTCAGCAGGCTGCTCTCCTGTTTGGGGGTGTGCTGTTGTCAGCAGGCTGCTCTCCTGTTTGGTGGTGTGGTGTTGTCAGCAGGCTGCTCTCCTGTTTGGTGGTATGGTGTTGCCAACAGGCTGCTCTCCTGTTTGGTGCTGTGCTGTTGTCAGCAGGCTGCTCTCCTGTTTGGTGGTGCGGTGTTGCTAGCAGGCTGCTCTCCTGTTTGGTGGTGTGTGCTGTTGCCAGCAGGCTGCTCTCCTGTTTGGTGGTGTGGTGTTGTCAACAGGCTGCTCTCATGTTTGGTGGTGTGTGCTGTTGTCAGCAGGCTGCTCTCCTGTTTGGTGGTGCTGTGCTGTTGTCAGCAGGATGCTATCCTGTTTGGTGGTGTGTGCTGTTGCCAGCAGGCTGCTCTCCTGTTTGGTGGTGCGGTGTTGCCAGCAGGTTGCTCTCCTGTTTGGTGGTGTGTGCTGTTGCCAGCAGGGTGCTCTCCTGTTTGGTGGTGTGCTGTTGCACCATCCAGCAGAGAAGAGTATGGCACATGGTATTATAGTATCAATTCATGGAAGTGATAGTCAATGACCTGGTTAATGTACTTCTATTTTTTTTTTTTTTATGTGTATGAATGTACTGTCTGCATGTAGGTTTGTGCACCTGTGTTGTGCGATGCCGCAGAGGACAGAAGAGGGTGTTAGATTCCCCTGGAACTGGTGTATATGGATGGATGTGTGTATCTGTGCAGCAGGCTGCTCTCCTGTTTGGTGGTGTGCTGTTGTCAGCAGGCTGCTCTCCTGTTTGGTGCTGTGCTGTTGTCAGCAGGCATGCTGATCCTGTTTGGTGGTGTGTGCTGTTGTCAGCAGGCTGCTCTCCTGTTTGGTGGTGCGGTGTTGCCAGCAGGTTGCTCTCCTGTTTGGTGGGTTGCGGTGTTGCCAGCAGGCTGCTCTCCTGTTTGGTGGTGCTGTGTGTTGCCAGCAGGATTGCTCTCCTGTTTGGTGGTGCGTGCTGTTGCCAGCAGGATGCTCTCCTGTTTGGTGGTGCGGTGTTGCCAGCAGGCTGCTCTCCTGTTTGTTGGTGTGCTGTTGCCAGCAGGCTGCTCTCCTGTTTGGTGGTGCGGTGTTGCCAGCAGGATGCTCTCCTGTTTGGTGGTGTGCTGTTGCACCATCCAGCAGAGAAGAGTATGGCACATGGTATTATAGTATCAATTCATGGAAGTGATAGTCAATGGACCTGGTTAATGTACTTCTA